>JAZKJV010007958.1:0-92506 GCA_037367405.1 Ottelia alismoides | reverse complement strand
AGTAATTTGCAATAACATTCATGACCCTGCATAGAACGCGAATTACACGGGAAACCCTTAGTAATGCTTAACTCCTTACATGACATAACAGTGTGTTATGTTCCCGCTTGAGTTGGCCGTTATATTTGACGGTTGCTGTTAAAAAAGATAAAATTACCCTTAATACTCTTTCTTATTTGCAAATCATGCCATCTCATTATAACTCCATCATCTGGGAGGGGTTGGGAGGCAGAGGCGATGACGGCTGCTGGAGGAGGTGGTCCACACGGAGGGTGGGATCGCAGGAAGAGGGGGTTGAGGAGGAGGGGACAGGCGTGTGCGGGGCAGACAGGGAGGGGGGGGACTCCTGTTGTCCGTCGAGGGGGGGGGGGGGGCTACAGCTCGTTCGACGCAGGGGGAGGGGGGGGGGGTCTGCAGGTCGGTGGGGGCGGGGGAGGGAGGTGGGTTCTGCAGGTCGGTGGGGGCGGGGAGGGAGGGAGGTCAGTGGGGGCGGGTAGGGAGGTGGGTTATGCAGGTCGGTGGGGAGGGGGGTTCTGCAGGTCAGTGGGGGCCAGGGGTTGGGGGGGTTCTGCAGGTCAGTGGGGGCGGGGGAGGGAGGTGGGTTCTGGTAGGTCGGTGGGGGCGGGGAGGGAGGGAGGTTGCGGGAGACGATGGGGGGGGGGGATGGAGGTCGGTTGCGGGAGACCGGGGAGGGGGAGGGGGGGGGGGGAGGGAGGTGGGTTCTGTAGGTCGGTGGGGGCGGGGAAGGGAGGGATGTTGCAGAGACGACGGGGACGGGGGTGGGGGGCTACAGCTCTGTTGACGCGAGGGGGGGGGGGGGGGAGTTGGGGGGGTGGAGTGGGGGGGAGCGGGGGAGGGAGGTGGGTTTTGCAGGTCGTGGGGGCGGGGCAGGTCGGTTGTGGGAGACCGACAACACACCGGGGGGGGGGGGGGGTGGGGCTTGGGGGTCCTCGCACGTCGGGGCGGGGAAGGGAGGTGGGGTTCTACCGACGGGAGCGGCCGGGCTTCGGAGTGGGTGGCTGTCGGCAAGGGATGGAGGCCTAGCCTGATGTGATCCAGCGGCGGATGAGGTTTTCATTAGAGTTTATATAGTGGAAGCGGAGCTCTTGATCATGACTTCTTTAGAGAGCCACCTATCCACTGCCGTCTGATTCAGTCCTATTTGTAGTTTCCTCTCTTCTCCGTTTCATAGCTGACCCCCGAAGAGTTGCACACTTCTTTCCCCTTATTGACCTCAATTCCGCTCCTCCTCTAAGCTGAGCTTCTTTTCCCTACACTGTGAGAACAATCTGGACACGAGCTTCCCAAAGCCAGACTAAGAGAGCGAACAGAAACCATTTTCAGGCGGCCATTTTAACCAGAATTTCCCATAGCCAGTAAGCCCACTCCAAAAAAGGTGAAAAAATAACAGCTCCTCGTTAGGGTGACACCGCACATCCCAAGCTGGTCACGACTGCCAAGCTTAGATTAAACACACTATTGGGAGGAACCCGATTTGTTTCATATTTGAGCGGACCAAATAAGAAGAAGGTGTGTTCCTGAGAGCGAATTTCAGAGGAAGAAGGGGAGGGATCAGATGAAGAAGGTTTTAAATTTTTCTTTAAATTTTAGCAACTGTTGGATAGGTTAGGGGTTAGATTAACCCATAGTATAGTTGTGTTAAGGAGAAAACTAACGGAGGTTCATGAGTGTGAGACGGAGTGACTACTCAAGGTTTCCCGTGTAATTCATGTTTATGCTGGGTCATGAATGTTATTGCGAAATTACTCAGGATTGATGGGTGTAAAAATCCCATTAATCTAATGTGTGGTGCAAAGTATGTCTAAAATTACTACTCATGAGATGCAATGTACCAATGTAGTGAATGCGATTGAATGCAATGCCAATGTAATATAATGATTCCATTTTAAACTTTTATATATTTTCTTATTTTAAATTTATATTATTAACTCGTTATTTTTATTTGGTTTTAAACTAATAGAAAAAATAAATGTGATACTTTTTATGATAAAGTGAATGCGGAGGTTATTCTTAATAATTCTATGTGACAATAAAACATTTAAAAAATAAGAAATGATTTTCAAGGTTTTGAGATGTTTTAAGGCATTTCTAAAATATGTAATACAATGAAAATAAGACAATCAAAATTAAGGTTTTAAAATTGATTTTAAAGGGAAACTAGGTCGACTTGTAAAATAAATTTTTATATGAGATTCCTAAAAATCTAAATTATACAGTTTCAAAAAAATATTTAATAAGGAATATAATGATTTTTTTGGAATTTTTTGGATTTAAATGAAATACATATAACGCAAGATCTTTGGTCTTTTTCAGTTTAAGAGATCAAAATGTCAATATGTTTCCAAATTAAAAACATTGCATGAAGTATATGATTAATGTAATCTATTATAATATCATTTTGTAGTGTTTTAAAATTAATATGAATAAATTAAAATTTTGGATCATGACTTTGATTTTTCGAATTTTAAAGAATAACAGTCACATCATTACCAAGACATTGTTAATGTGCATATAGGTGTATTTTTATTTTTGGAATAATTGCAACCTAGAAAAGACATTCAACTAATACCCAAAATAATGTATACATAGCATAATAGGTAATGGTCTTCAACGAATCACATGCCAAAATTTCCTGTTCATTAATCTTCCCAATAACTTTTTTTACAATTTTTGGAAATAACCTCTAATTTATATTGAATTAATAAGCACAAAACAAACAACCAATTGATTTCCATTCTAATAAAGCTCCATAATATACAAATAAATAAAAATAAAAAGACCTTTAGAATGAGACAAATTTCCTAATTTTTGGTTCAATGGTTACCATATACAAAACCTCAAACACAAGAACTAAATTGCAAATTTAAAATCCAAAAAATAAAAGTTTCAAAATAATCCAAAAGAATTTATCTATTATTTGTGAAAGACGGCGGCGTGGCTTCTTGGTTGATTACTCTAAGGAGGGGGTATTTCTGTAGATTAGAGAACTGTTGGGGGCTTTCTTGCAATTAGGAAAACTCACGTGACATACTCACATGACGTCTTAGAGTGATCCAAAGGTGGAGATTCACCCCAATCGAGCACCGGGGAGAGTGAGAATGTGTCGTGGTTCCGATCCTTGGATGAGGCGAGAACGGCTCCGTTTGGTAACTGGGTTATCCTGAGGTATCCAGTTTACTCCTCTATATTCTTAAGTTGGAATTTCATCACAAATTCTAGTGACATCACGTCAATTCCTTATTCCAACACTTTCCAACCCTCATAACCATCCCAAACAGCCACTATTCACATGATGTTAATCCAATCCACCCCATCCCAGTAACCAAACATACACTAGAGGCTTCTGTAACATTCCGGCTTAGGTCCCCAGTCCGTTATCGAGGAAAACTGGCCCTGACACTTGTTGGGTTCGGGCCCAGATGAACCGTTGACAACCACCCAAAATGCTTAAGCCCAAGTTGTCAAGTAGTAGTCCCATCACTTATAAACCACAACCACACTTCGTGAGTTTTAGGTATGGTACTATGTTTGAGGTTGAGGTGTTACACCTCCCCCACTTATATTCGCAACGTCCTCGTTGCGACATGGCCCATTACTATTCCCAGTGATAGTGGTGGCTGCACGCTTCGGGTAACCATTTCCTCCAACCTCTTGTAGGGGCGGCTCCACCTCTCGGGTAGTCATTTCCACTATCATAGAAGAATTTGGCTCGATACCATTTGTAACATCCCGGGCTTAGGTCCCCGTCCGTTATCGAGGAAAACTGGCCCTACTTGTTGGGTTCGGGTCAGATGGACCGTTGACAACCACCCAAAATGCTTAAGCTCAAGTTGTCAAGTAGTAGTCCCCATCACTTATAAACCACAACCACACTTCGTGAGTTTTAGGTATGATACTATGTTTGGGGTTTGAGGTGTTACAACCTCCCCCACTTATATTCGCAACTTCCTCGTTGCGACATGGCCCATTACTTATTCCCAGTGATAGTGGCGGCTGCATGCTTCGGGTAGACATTTCCTCCAACCGCTTGTAGGGGCGGCTCCACCTCTCGGGTAGCCCTTTTCACTATCAGAGAGAATTTGGCTCTGATACCATTTGTAAAATCCGGGCTTAGGTCCCCGGTCCGTTATCGAGGAAAACTGGCCCTGACAACTTGTTAGGTTCGGGTCCAGATGGACCGTTGACAACCACCCAAAATGCTTAAGCCTAAGTTGTCAAGTAGTAGTCCCATCACTTATAAACCACACCACACTTCGTGAGTTTTAGGTATGGTACTATGTTTGGGGTTTGGGTGTTACAACTTCTGAAGATGACTCGTGATGAGGCAATCTCCTTTGGGTGTCTATGGTCAAACGATTGTGAAGGGATGGGCACGAACAACTGGGATGCAAGGGAATCTTGGATCAATGGTCCCAATAGCATTTAGTGCTCGACGGTGGATTTGATGGTTGAACGCTTGATTGTACTACTTCAGTGGGATTCTCGTTCGACGATCCTGATGCGCTGGTGTAAGTACATACAACGGGAACATGAAGGAGTCTTCTGACCCATCTTCTTTCGTAGTTCTCTTCACAAGTATGGAGAAGGCCAATAGGCACCATGCGAGTATGACTCGATAATGAACCCCTAATTGTCTCTCTTATGAATTAATTAATTTTGAATTGGTTGTAGTATAGATAGATAAAGAGCGATCAATTAAAGCCACATTGAAAAAATATTTTTGTGTGTAATCTATGTGATAGGTATGATGTGTATTTTTCACTTGGTGAAGTCTAAGGTCAAACTCAAGAGGCGATAGAGATTTTAGATATTAACCAAATCCAATTGTAAAGAACCCTGATACTTGTGAAAATTTAAAAAAAAAACATATGATGGGGGGCATCACTTCCTAAAATGTGTTGCATAACAACCCATTATGCTGGACCATACTTAACCTACTGTGGAAGGACACACATGTGCGCGAATGACGCTTTATGCAATTTCGTGCAATACCCTAAGTGCATTCTACATGTTGGGCATCTCTAACAAAGATACAATAAACATTTAATTTCTAGTTTATTTGTGACTACATCACAAATGAATTGATGGTAAATATTGAATTTAAATTAACATTATCAAGAACATAAGCATTGAAAATTTTTATGTAACTAATATGTTCACACACACTTATATAGAAACAATAACACATACACTACAATACATGCATACAATACAAATGCATTTCTAAATCACATATTACAACACATCAACATAAACTACATTTAAAAATGCTATTTAATCCATCATCTTTCTTAGGTATTTCAACAAACACCTACACTGCATACGAAAATACACACATAAATTGAAATACAACCATTAATCGATAAAAAATTAAACTACTAGATGATAACAGGAAGGAGAAGAAATATAATGATGGGTGAGGAGGAAAGGCTTGTTGATTGTGGAGGACCTCTCTTGAGAAGAGATGGGGGAGGAGATGGGGCTGCAGGACAAGTTCCTAGCGGAGGAGAGAGCAGATGAGGAGGTCGGGACGGAGGGAGGCTAGGGCTTGTGCATCTAAATGTGGGAGAGAAGGGAAATTAGTTATGGAATACTTATTAGACAATGTGACTACATATGCGACTGCAAGTATCTGCAATATGCAACCACATTATTTCAACCCCCAGTGGTCACATATGAAGCGCGAAAATGCTCGCTTCTTCTTTGTGGTCTCATATTTAGAGTTACGACCACTAGTAATGAGTTTGTGCTCGCATTAACCACTGTGACCACAATCCACTACTAGGTGGTCGCATATGTGTCATATTAAATGACCAAATTTCTTGCAGTCGACTTTAGAGCCCACGTAAAGAGTAAAAAATATGATTAAGCTCCACAATGCATGGGAAATGAGAAGCTATAGAATGATTATACCCATCATATAATCTAAATAACAAACACTAGTGCATTTCCAATTGTTTCTTTGCATTTTAGCTGAAAAGCTACAAGTTTCTGATTATTCTAATTTGCCAGATACCACGGGAAACATCTCGGCCTAATCTTCAGTCACTTCGCTTGCGAAATCTTCCTCGAGTTTAAAGACACAGAAGATTGCCAAATGGATGCCACATGTATGGATTCGTTTTAATTAGATGGGGTGATGTAAGGTTAAGATTTTCATAACTAATCTTTCATACCAAATGTAAATAACTCCCAGGTGCTACGATTGTGACAACGCCATGCCTCTTCGACACATATCACATTTGTGCGGTCTAAATCAACAACTAAGACAACCCATTTTGAGTTGTTAGGTCGAGCTTCAGGTTGGGCCTTTGGGTCTTCATTTGGGCTTCATCTTCGGGCCGGGCCGCGGGCCCATTGGGCTGGGATCACCTAAGCTCGGGTATGACCCACAAAAATTAGACGGGCCTATATATGAAGCTCAAACCTAGCCCAGATGTTTGGGTTTGGGTTTGGGTTTGGGCTGGGCTGGCTACTCTGACTGGGATTCCGACTGGACTGGGCCAACATGACCCATGCTCATCCCAAACCTCAGATTTCCCCTTTTTTTCTTATCCATTTACACCCAACGGGTTTGACCCCTTTAAGTATATCTTGGAGGGACCATACAGATAACTTGTGCACAGAGTCTACTTTGGAGTTTATTATTAACATCCACATCTCCATGTCATGATCCTCAAATACTTCGTTATATGAAGCCGGATTATTGTTAGACTCTTTTGACACATGGAATCCAATGTCTTCTAGGTGATCTTATCACCATAGACTTATTCGAAGAGGTATGAGAGTTTCATATTCTATTATTTTTTTTATTTCTGAGTTAGGAACTTTTATCCTATATGGATTTTATGAGTTCCTTACTTCATTCTTACCTTGACTCTTAAGAAAGTCATCCTTTAAGAATCATATCCTGAAAAGGAAGACTAAGCATCTCAGCGTTAAAAAGTAGATATCCAATACCGTTATTTACATACCCAATGAAGTAACACCCTCTAGTGTGATATTCTAGCATATTTGCAAGCTTAGAATATATATATATATATATATATATATATATATATATATATATGAGAAAAGGGATCCTACATCCAGGGTGTAGGTAATTACCTACACCCGGCTCTTTTTTTCAATAATTTTTGGCTTTCTGGAAATGACCTTTTGGGGAATTAGATCACTATATATCACCATGATGTCATTCCAAAATCAACTTAATTCAAGACTTTTATCATCTCCATTAAGACTACCAAATTTTAACGATCACAGAATTGCCGAAATTGACCCATTCTAGATGAACGTGTTAGGAGTGTTTGTTTTGCATGAAACTTGAACACATATTCCCCTCAATATATTAAGAAAATTCCCCTAAGATTTTCTTCAAAAATCCGAAATAATGAGAAAAAAGATCGGGTGTAGGTAGTTACCTACACCCCTGGGTGTAGGCTCCCAGCTCCATATATATATATATATATATATATATATATATATATATATATATATTCTAGTCTCCATTGCATATCCACAGAAAGTAAGAGGCAATTGTTCTTGAATAATCATTAATCCAACCATGTCCAACATGATCTTGTTGTTTCTCCCTACAACTCCACTGAGACGAGGCATTCCTGGAGGAATAATATTAGAAAAAAATCCTTTCCTTATAAGTCAGTTTTTGAATTCATCTGATATGTACTAACTATCTTGGTTAGAGCAAATTCTATTTATCTTCCTTCCAACTTTAATTATGAATTAAATAGTAATATTATATTTATTATGAATATACCATGCTTATTGGACCATTAATTTAATTATATTGAATTAATACTATTCCAGTTCAACCAACAAATATTTCTTGCTTGATATATTTTTATATATAGTATATGCACTGACAAGTATGTCAATTCTAATTTTAGTTGTTAGAGTAATTCCTTGAAACAGATCTGGCCAGGCCCACATGTATGCTGAGAAGGAGCGCTTCCTTGCATTGCGAGGTGCTAATCACGTAACTAAGGCAATATCCTAGTCTAGACACCATCTCCATTCCAATTCAGGATAGTACAATTGAATCAATTTGTACTTGTGGTTTTATTGATATTATAATCTCTCATAGAAATTAGGAATTAAACTATTTAATTTCTACAAATTTCCCATATATATCAAGCAATTATTTAATTTTGCAACCTAGTTATCTAGTTACAATAATTGCAGTTCAAATTCATTCTTATCATGAAATAATCATTCAAAAAAGTTGTCCACAATTCAAATATTTATCTAACTATTTTAATTCATATTTTTATTAAGGAATAATATATATATATATTCCATTATTATTTTTGAATTATAAACACAAACAACCCCCGATGACCTTATCATCCTTGGACTCTAACCGACTGGAAATCCAATATCTTGGGCTATCAGATTCAGAATCATACAAAAAAATCGCATTATTTGTTAGTTTTATTTATAAAATTTAGTTAATATTTTTTCATCATGTATCATTATAAATTTATAGAAACTAAAAAAATCATAATTAACCGTTATGAAATTCACACAAAAACAAAACTATAGACAAATTTCATATCCTAATCTTTTCCTGATCATGGTCAACTATTGGTGTGACCTCTGGGATGATATTTAACATAATAAACATGATTTATAGTCCCAAAATACGTTCATAAATAGGGGAGGGGGTGGAAAAGAAGCAACATACAATGTTTACAATTTAATTTAGAATCACATAAACATGAAGAATAAAGTTCTCATGCAACCTTATACACTTGATTTTACTTCTTAGGACTTGGATCATATCCAAAGGCCTCCGATCAAGGTTCTGATACAATTTGAAGAGAGGCAATCATGCCTCATGTATTAGGGAAGTGTGTGGACAGGATAATATCCTATCAAAATGGGCTCGTTGTACGAGTCGGGATACCAATGGAAATTTAGAAAAATTGATAGAACCATTATCTGAGAACCATTCCCAACCCAATACATATGATCCCACAAATTAAAGGATGTACCTCGATGCGTGACCATGATCCTTAAGTCTTTAAAGTAAGAGACCCCCTTTATCAAGTCCCATCTGACAGAGAGGACATTTGCGGTGTGGAGATGAGTTACATATGTTTCCTACAATCCAAAAGTTGATCTTCTTGTCTTCGCTCATAATTTATTCAAATGAAATCCTTCTTCTTTACCATCCCAAGGAATCAAAGATGAAAAGACTCAACAGTAGGTTGGTTGACCAATCAAACAACACAAAGGTAAGGAAACGACCACCGAAGGTATCGATAAAGGTAGGGGATGGCCCTTGGAGAGAGATAAAGGAGAGACTTTTTGATTTTAAGAATATATGGGAAATGTATGGTCTGCCTTTCCTTTTATTTTTTCCATACAATTATGATTGCAATATTAACATTAATGGACGATTAGGATTAATTTATAATCTTCAATAATTTTAGGATAAAAGTTGATAAAATATTATCAACCATTAATCCATTCACATGTCAACGTTATTGAAAAAAGAGGATAAAGAGAGAAGACAAACGGATAATGACCATAACAAGTAAGAGACATCCCCTTTTTATTGCATTTTCTTTTTTAGTTTCTTTTATTGCATCATCAATTATCTCTTTACTTGTAGATTAATCGGAACATTAATTATTATTAATAATTTTAAAATAATTTGTGACAATTACAAACAAGCCATCTTAACTTGAATCATATTCATAGGTCCAAAATTAAATGTAAATCCAATTTATATTTTTGTATAATGTGAATCTAATTCATATTAATATTAAATTTCTGAATCCTATTAATAGTCAAGTCTCAATAAGATAATGTGGATCACACTATCCTTGATTATTGAGGATAGCACTATCTACATTAATCTTATCCAAGATAATAAATCCAATTTAACTATATTTTAGATTCCCTTTTGCACATTTCCCAAGAGCAATGCCAGTCTTATCTACATTATTCTTGGAGTACTGTGGAAAAAACTATCCAGGATAATGTTATTTGGGATAATTAAATCTAATTAATTACTCTAATTTTGTATTTAAACATATTCAAAAGTAATGTGAATCTTCTCCACATCATTGTTGGATTATCGTGGATAACATTATCTAGGATATATGTTATCCAAGATAATTAAATCCATTTTAACCATCCTGAATTTCTTCTCTTTGCTCAATACTTACATCTGTATCTTTAAGAACATTATTTGAACTCCCTTGACGATAATGTTACTTCTCCAAGGATACTTGGAGATAAGGTTAGGGCGATTGTATATGCCATGTATAGCGACTTGGATAATGAGATAAAATTTCACATCCATATCTAGAGGGCCTCTAGGAGCTGTCTGATCATATCAGTAAATGTATCTCATATTCTCATTGTATATGAATCCAATCCATATCAATGCCCAACCTTTGTACTAAGATTGAATAAATAATCTACTAAGCGGAGTCATTGAAATCGAAACTTGTTTCAGTCGCTCCTTCAGATTGGAAGCATCATGGTACAGTCGATTAAGATCACACTCCCCTCAAGTATTTCAAATACGCTAACATCCTGCATACATGAAGAAAATGATTAAGACCGAAGTCCAGATCCCATTTTTGGTTGTCTACTTCTTGATTTTATTGGTAAGTTTCTTATTTGTTCATTGGTAGTTGGTATCGATCATATGCTTTCTAAAAGTATATATCATACATTCCAATCCTGCCTCATTTCTGAAACAAGACGACCGATCCTCATTTATGAAATAAAATGATCAACGTTGGAATTTGATTTATCCCAATATCTATGAGTGATCTCATGCCTTTCGGGTTTAGTAGTGACCCTGTATGATCCCTTTGAAAGTTCATATTCCTCATATGTACTCATATGCACATCAATACATCGGTGTATAGACCTTGATTAGGTCATCAACTTATTAGTCTACCAAATGTGCATACTCAAACATATAGTAGCACATATGTCTCCAGTCAGAGGATGCATTCCTGTATTGCGACAACATATGATATAAGTCTTAGTTATCTCAATCTCGCTAAGTCAACTCCTAGAGGTCCTGCATCAAGAGGTCAGTCGAATGTAAGCCTTTAGATTAAGTATTACAGTCTTCTTATCATATTGTAGATCATTTCTTGATAATCACTTGAAGGTGCAGTTGAGTCCTCAATTTAACTCTTTAGATATTCAATATTGCACTAGTATCTATGATCCAACCTTTGGATCAACAACTGTATGATATCAAGATAATCATGTTACATAACTCTAATTGTCTAAAGAGACTTATCATGCAAATTTGGTTATTCTTCATTTTAGATTAAGAAGTGATCCGTAATAGCTTTTTATTGCATAATGGCGCACCTTGGGCTCACATATTGGACAATATGAACTCTAATTGACTCTTATATGCATACATGAGTGTATATTCTATATGGTCATACTTGATTAATTTTCTTAGGGCGAGCAATGCTAATACATTGAATTTTGACAATGATCATAGGTAAAAATATATTTGTTTTTTAGTTTGTGTAGAAATAATATTTCATGATATACAAATATTATTAAGTTGAGAAGGAAGGAGTCTTTCATGTCATCGCAATACTAGGAAGTTGTAAACTATTATTAAGGAAAAATCAAGAGAAGAAAGATAATTAGAGATTGTAAAGTCATGGGGACAATAAAGGGGAAGATATAAGTCATTTCATAAACGTACAAGAACATCTTTATAATACACCCAAAAACAAAAATAAGTTCTCAAATTCTCAAGCCAAGTTTTATCTTTTACTTTTTTAAAGAACTTCGTAGAGAAATGAAAGTAGACTTAAAACACACTTAAAATACTTATAATATTGGACTCTAAAGCTATTTAATTGGCTAATTTAATTTTAAGTTGACTAAACTATTTTGAGTTAATTGCTATATCATTCCAATGTAGTACTCTCAAGCTAACGATACATTTTTTTGTTCTGGTCAGATTTAGTCAACTAATCCTAAACTTTCATTAACTACTTTAGAAGTTTTGATGTTCAAATCTTGTAATTAAGTTCTTTGATCATTATTTAAGATATTTTGTCACCAACTACTTTTTACTTCAATCGACCATTTTGATTATCTAATTAGTTTATTAGAACATTAGGGTATACATTGGACTCATTTTTTGACCAAATAATTGACGATCAGTCAACTACTCTTTCATTTAGTTGATTAAGTTTCAAGATCACTCACTACTTAATTTATCGTGAAGCCAAAGTAAACTTAATTTTGACTCAACTATTTTTATTTCAAGTTGACTAATTATCATTCAACTGATTAATCAAGTTCTAACTATAACTAATTCTATAAAACTTGATTCCAAATGTTGAGAAGCCTCATTAGACTTTTATTTTATCATATCTAATGGCTTTTACAAAAAAAGGTCTTCAAGGCTCATAAATCACAACAATAAAAATATATATGGGTTAAATGAGGCTACACCCTGTCCCACTCTCATTTTTCAATTATTTTTTTTAATTTTTTTGGAAAATAAAAATATGTATATTCATCATTATATCCCCCTAACATGTCACTCCAATTTCATCAGAAACATAGACTCCTATGCCCTCCATCTGAAGGGGGTCAATTTCAGCAATTCTGATACTGTTAAAAGTTGACAGTCTTGATGGAGGGGATATAAGTCTCGAATTAAGTCGAATTTTTAATGACAGCATGGCGATATATTGTGATCTAAATTCCAATAGATTTCATTTCATAAAAATAAAAAAATACAAGGGAAAATGGGTGGGAGCATGTAAGCTAGGTACACCTAGGGAGCATACTCCTTTTCCCCAAAAATTATATATATATTCCTTACCTCATCGCTCCCGCAAGAAGGTTCGTTACAAACCTTCTTGATCCTTGTATATTCTCACTCATTCTTGTATATATTTTCCCTCTCCCCACTGATACGAATCACTCGCCCCGGCTCCATATCATTTCATTTTATGGCCATGCTTAGGATGACCGGATCCTAAGTATAGGGGGGAGAGTGACCCGAGTCTCTTCATCGTTCTATGTACATTCTCCAGATCACATCGCTCCTCATACCACTCCCGTCCTATACTTAGGCTGACCTGAGCCTAAGTATAGGGGGTACCGATGCCCATTTTTTATATATATCCATTCACTTTCCCTCTTGACCTTGTCCGCCCCGTTTTTGATCTTCTTCTACACTTAGGCTGCCAGAGCCTAAGTATAGGGGGGCAGGACGACTTCCATACATTTTTGCTCTTTTGACTCTTCCTACGTTAGCACGAGCTATGTCTTCTTCCTCGCTTTTCATGCTCTGAGGACATAGCACACACTAAGTATAGGGAGCGTGTATATTTACATATATACTTTACCCATAGCTTGTACTTTCACGTATTTTTATATATATACACGCAATAATTACGGGATGGGTGCAAATGGAGAATTTTTTGTCTAAAATACATGTATACTTGTATATTGTATAACACTTGTATAATCTGTATAATACTTGTAACATAGGAGGTATACCAAACTTTTGAAAAAATATTACATAAAAAAAAGAGAAACAGGTTGGAGGCCTGCAACCGCCGCCAGCCTCAGCCGCCGTCGGCCTCGACCTCCTGCCCCCGTTTCGCCTTCTCAGCCGCCACCCACCAACGGTTGTCCCACTTTGCTCCAGCTACAGGTGCGCAGGTGCAGGCACAACCCCAACACCGACCTCCCTCCTGCGAGCATCTCCAGGTGCGGTTGCTAGCCCGCACCGCCTGGCCGCATGCGCCCTCGACGCCGCACCCTCAGCCGCTCGTGCTGCGCAACCCCGCTGCCAGCCACGGCCGCGGCGCTCCACCATGCCCTTGCTGCCAACCCAGGAGCCTCCCAACGACGGCCGCCCGTCCTCCTTCTCCAACTGAGCACCCCCAGCCCCTGGCGACCAGCCCCACTCCCCGGCAGCCCACTCCACCACCAGCCGCAACTGCCCTCCAACGACGGTGCCTCGCCTCACCTCCGCTCCAGGTTGCGCCTCCCTGTGCGACTCCAGCCAGCCTGGTGCTGATGCCACAACACGCCACCCCTGCGACGCGTCCCCAGGCTCTCCTTCCAAGAGCCGTAGGTGCGCCGCCTCGCACAGCGGCCGCCTGCCCGCTCACCTTCGCGGAGCCTCCCTGCCAGCGTCGCTCGCTCGATACGTCCTCACCGCACACCTGCGGCCGCCCGCCATGCTGCCATCCGCGTCCTCCGCCGCCCTAGCCGTTGCCCCACCTTGCATGCGGTGTGGGAAGAGGTGGGTTCCTTTCTTGGAACCCACGTCATGTTTTTTTTTAATAAAACATGTGTCACATAAGATAAAGGGCAAGTTGGGCTACAACATGCAATTTTTAGAATTAAAAAATGATGCTAAATGGACACCTAAATATGTGTGCAAAGATAGGGACCAAATTGCAAATACATAAAATAAAAGTTCTGAAATAAAACGTGCTGACAGGGAATTAAATGCAATTACCTATAATACAGGGGATGTGGATGCAAATTTCCCACAATTTCTAGAACCTTCAAGGACCTCTGTGCAAATTACCCAGCTCTCCACATGGGAGGCACGTGCGGGGCTATGCTCGGACGTCGATCTAGATCGGGAGGCTCTGGAGGCTCGGATCAACCTCAGGTCTGCTTTGGGTGCTCCGAGCCTAGGGTCGGGGAAGAGGCTCGGAGTTTCCACATGGCGAATGTTGGGCTGCTAGATCAGAAGTGATCCAACGGTGGTGGAGGATGGCAACGTGTCGTGATCACGGACCGTTAGATCTGGATGATCCAACGGTATCTGAGGCTGCGACTGATGGCGACATGGCTTAATATTGGCCATTGGATCAAGATTGATCCGATGGGTGCTGAAGCTCAGAGTGACTGGAACATGGTGCGATCAAGGACCATTAGATCTGGATGATCCAACGGTGATAGACTCGAGGCGACGTGGCGTGGCGAGGGCCATCGGATCGAGGCGATCCAACGGTGACTGCTCTTCTCTTTTTCCGGATCTGCCGCCTCCTGCGGTGGACTTGGCGGGCTCCGGCTTTGAGCTCCTTGCTCCACCTCCGTCTCCCGTGCTCGATGTAGCTCGCCGATGGCTCCTGAAATGCTCGGATTGATCGTGGGAGTGTCGGGGATCCACCGGAGGTCCTGGATGAGGCTGGGGAGGTCTGAACACCGGTGGCGACGAAGCTCGAGCCGTGCTCCGGTGAAGTTCCGACCAATGAAGCTAGAGGTACTTGCAGGGTTAGCTGGGACCAAAAGAATGGAGCCCGTGCTCGTGGGAATGCGTGCAAGTGCGGTGAGGCCTAGGGGGTGAAGTGGTGATTGTCGGAGGTGGTGCTCCACCGTGACCGACGACGTTGTGATCGGAGTGTAGTGTGACAGGTCGTCGTGGAGAACGAAAGAGCGTGCGGAGTTCAGAGCTTCAAGGTGAATCTCGATGGGATGGTCAGTCGAGCGTGAAGATGAGCGGAGAGGGAAGCAAAATTGCGAGAAAATCGAGATGAAAAGATGAAAATAATCGGAAGAGAATGGAGGTGTCTACCCGGGGTCAGAAGCTCGAGGAGGAGCTCCTTGATCTTCGCTCAAGAGGCGGTATTCCCGAGCTCGTGCAGCTCATCAATAGAGTTGCAGCACGGCAGAGTAGGTTGTGGATCTCGCCGGAGAAGAATGCCGTCGTCGCTCGCTTCTAAGCCCAAATCACTGTCACTGATAGTAGAGGGTTGCTCTAGGTTCTCTCTTGCAATGGCGGATCGGGTCGAAGGTGGCCGGAGGCAGGGTATTTATAGGAAGAAGGTGGAGGTGGCAGTGATGGAAAGGTGAGGTTTCTTGGGGGTCGTGGAGCGACAACGACGGGCTTTTATGGAGATCATGATGGCTGAGCGAGGATAAGGGAGTCATGGGGTACGAGGTGGAGGTGCTAGACGGTGGAGATGGTGGCTATAGTGGGCGGAGAAAATAGGAAGGGGGCGACGAGCGCGCGAAGTGGGCGACGTGCGCGAGGAAGGCAACCCAAGGTAGAAGACGGTCTCTAGACCGTTGGATCGAGTGATCCAACGGCCAGAAGAAGGGCACAAGAGAAGGGCCCGGATTAGATCCTGGACTCGAGATCGGATGGCGTTGAGCGTACCGCGTGGCGGGTGTAGCGTCGAGCGAAGACGAACGGCTACGATCGCATCAGGGTCGAGGATCGAAGGGTCCGGATTTAGCGTGGGATGAATGGCTAGGATGGAAGCGATCTAGCGGCTCCTGAGAGACCACGTGTCGCAAGGAGGTGAGGGCGCTGGTGAGCGGTTGGGATGAGATCTGGAGGATCTGATCGAAGGGCTAAGGATAATGCTTGAGTGTACGGTGGGGATGAAGGTTTCTGGAGAAGATCAAACGGTTCACAAGTCAACACGTGGCTTGTTGAGGGTGAGGTGCTAGCGGACGAAGGAGATGCGATCCTGAGATGATCGGAGGGTGGAGACTGGCTGCGAGAGTGGATGGCTCATATTTGGAGAGAAGGGAAGGGATCAGACGACGGAAAAGGGGCGCGTGGCGCGTTATGAGCGGGCCGCGTGGTGAAACTAGAGGGCACCACGTGACCTGATCTGAGTGGCCAAAAGAAAATGTAGAATAAGAGAGAGAGAGAGAGGATGGCCGAATTTGAAAAAACTCAAAACATAAAAGTTGTAGATCTCGATGAGATCTACAAGTTTCATGTTGACCAAAAACGGAGATGAGGTCAAAGAAAATACTAAAATACAAGGGTACAAATATATATACATATACTGTACAATGAGGTTCCTAAACTCAAGTTTTGCATACGAGCTCCGATTTAAATGAAATTGATCTCATTTTGAAGGTATCTGAATGCATATTAAATTAAAAGTGAATAGACCTAGATCAGAGGTCCAATGAGATAGATATATGCATTCTAAGGTCTAAGGTCTCCAACTGGATTTGGGGTTCTATTGGGTAATTTTACAAGTTAGAAATTTTTTTGACCTTTTTCCTCATATTATTAGTTGGTAATATATATATATATATATAGTATAGAGTTGGTTTTATTGACTTTGGAGTGAGTATGAAATATATACAAATAGGTGAAATATGGTGAATATACAGGTCAATATTTACAAGTGAATTGGGCTTCTTATTTTATGCAAATATGAATGATAAAATGCAGATATTATTTATGCATGCATCAATGCTAGTTATGCAATATAAGTGAAAATATGCAGCTAATTTCTTGAGAACAAAGCTCTATTTTCAACTTTTAGAGTGATGAATCACAGATTCATCAATATATATATAGCGACATTCAGAGGTGTGTTAAGGAAAGCTATAATAGGTTGAGGGAAGCGAGAGCTTGGAGCGAATCGACCAGGGAAGCGAGAGCTTGGAGCGAATCGACCGGTTGAATGTCTTGCTTGCTGCTTGCCTGGGCCTTCTCCCTGCACTTCACAACTGGTTCGGGATCAGCTCCATTCCTCTAATGCAGTAAGGCAGCCCTGTCTCCAGTCCTCTAACTTCTATCCAACTCTCTCTTCCACAGCACCTGATCAGGGGTCTGCCTCCCGCTGCCCACCGTAGAGTATTGTAGAGGCGTCTATATATATATATATATATATATATATATATATATATATATATATATATATATATATATATGGCCTATTCAATGAGCCATGAGATCATCGAGGCTTTAGTGAGCACTTAATTCTAGCTGTCCATCAAGTATGATGAGAAGTGTTTTCCCCTATTCATAAGGAAGTAGTTTAGGCAAGTTGATAAAAGACTTTTCATGTAAAAAATGGAACGGAACACAGTTAAACACATTCCCAAAAAACTATGCATATCATTTATAATCACTATCTCATCCCTTCGTAGCCCCATACCTCCGAAATTAATTAGGTAGCGGTTATTAAAGGTATTTTAATATTATTTTTTAATTAAGCAAAAAAAAATCGAAATTTACCTTTATACATCATTTAAATATGATATCTAACCGCCTAAATTATTCGCTCCACTAATATCTCACTTTATTTGCTCAAGCAAATTTCAAAACCCTAACCTATATGGTTCATTGAGAATGACATTCCATGGCAGCTGCAGTTTGTGGAGCACGACGGTTGCACGTGGAAAGAGGTGACAACACATTCGAGTTAGTGGTACTTGGAGTCGAACGACAGTGACAATGATATATAAAGCATGTCGATATGGAAAAAGGAGAACACAAAAGCAAGGAGGATCACCATGATGATGTATTTCGATGTTTAGTAATGTGAGTTTGGATATGAGAGGTATGACACTGACGTTATTATCTTACAAATTATTTTTTCATTTTACAAGAATCTACAAAGTGATTATATATTTTGCATACGATGCCTGGAACACGATGGCGGTGGATGGTCGACAACAATGACTCATCTTTTTAAAAGTTAATGCTTATTTTACACATTTGAATATATTTCTTACAACTTTTTATTTTATTTTGCAGGACACCATTCAAAATTTATAAAGAGATTTATGAAAAAAAATCAAAATATTAAAATATTAGCAGAAAAATATAAAGATAACTAATATAACACTAATATGAAACTCATTTTACAAAGAGCCATTCAAAAATCAAATGGATGATGTATTTTGATGGACACGAATTATTGCAAAAAGATGGTGTTAGAAACATAAAAATGACTAATATATTGCTAATAATAAATTCATGTCGTAGAAACGATACAAATTTTACAAGTGATGACGAATTTTTGTTGGTGCACGTTAGTGGCATATAAGGATAGATCGTGACATGAAAATAAGTAGTATATGCTCATCAGTTTTTCATTCTGATACTCATACCAACATTACAAAAGAAACCACATATTCCATAGAAAAACATGTGAGTTTTACAAGCATCTGTCCATTGTATTGTTGTCTTAAAATGAAATTAGACATTAATTAAATAAGGTATTATGAGAAAATTCCAAAATTTGACCGAGGTAAATTAGTATTTTTAAATATTGAATAGTATTCATAATTAATGTGTAAGAGGATGACAAAAACACCCTTTTGGATAAGGAGATGGACACTGTTAGATTTGAATCTAATGTGTAGGATTGTTGGCCTTCCTTACACATGGAAGGAACATGTCCTATTAGACAGGTATTTTGGTTACACTCTTCCGCATTAATTATGAACATCGTTTATATTTAAAAATTCTAATTTTAGCTAAATCTAATTTTAGTATTTTTTCGTAATACCTTATTTAGATACTATCCAATTTTGTTTTCGTGCAACATTACGTGAGACAAATGTCTGTAACATCTCACTTCTTTTGTAAAATCCGTGCTTTCTTTTGTAACACGTATATGCTTTTTGTAAAATGAAACTCTTTTGAATAGTACATCATTTTTTTTGTGTTTCCAGCCAATGTCATTGCCAAGATTATGCTTCACTCAACATTCATTATCCATTTGTAAAGTTTGTGTGGTTCTTTGTAAACGCAATTCATATTAACATTATATAAATTATTTTTGTGTTTATTTATCAATATTTTTGTGTTTTAGTGATTCACATAAAATCTGCAACCCCTTTGCAGAAAAACAACAAATTTGTAAGATATATATTTAAAAAAATGTAAAATATACATTAAATTTGTAGAATACACATCAAATATGTCAGATATATAAAAAATAATATTCACTTACACACAATCGATATGTAAAATACACATCATATTTGCAAAAAAAAATCATACATGTAAGATATATAAAAAGTGGCCGCAATCGATGTGCTTCATGTGCTATCATCCTGCTCTGCTATGTTATCACATGCACACCATTGTCCTTCACGTGCTACCATTGCTACCAACACGATCCAAGCACTGCTATAACCACCCTCCATGAACCACCACCATCGTCATCATGATCCAAGTACCGTTGCATTCACCGTCGTCACACACTAAAATGATTAGGATTTCGAAATTTGAATAAGCAAATACGGTGATATATTAATGGAGAATATAATTAAGGTGGTTAGATGTCATATTTAAATAATGTATAAAGTTCAAAATAGCTTTTTTAATTAAAAATAATATTAAGATATCTTTAAAACTACCACCGGATTAATTACAGATGACCGTGATTGCTAGCGTTCCTTAAGGATGGAAGGAACATATCCCATTGGAAAGATACCATACATATATATAGTTACAAAGGGCATGGATTGCTGGCCTTCTTCAGAGCTTTACAATGAGTCTTGAGCCCATTAGGATTGTATAAACACGCTTATTTTTGTTAATGTTTCTATCATTTAGAGTTTAATACTTAGCTAATTTACAAATTTAATATAACCATTGTCACATAAAGAAAACCTTAAATTAATATAAAATGATAATATATTTATGTGCATTATTGATGTCTTTTATATTCTTATTAATGATCATTTCCTATTAATTACGATTTGCTTTTTTGAAGATTATTGTTAGTAGTAAGATTATGATATAACAACTATAAATCAATATGTATTGTTCTCAAAATGCTAAAAAAAAATTAGTCAAAATGAATGTGCTCATTACAATCCTAATGAGCTTAAGGCTCTTAGGAAAATTCCCTTATATATAATAAGTAGAAATCATATCTAAGTCTCCATCCTACCTTTGGGTCACTTCTAGACATTACTAAGCATTTACTTCTTAGTAAACTTTATTCTTTTAAGATACTAACAAAGCTCTCATTTCTAGTGTTTGCTTGGACATAGGAACCTAATGTGCGAGTTTCTTTCTAAAGTCAAGAAGAAATCTTTCTCTAGTGTATTAGAAGAGTTCTTGAGTTGTTATTTTTCTTAAAGAAAATTAGTCAAACGGCAAATATGTGGTCAATCCGAAGATCACATGCAGTAAATTCGTCTGTGTATGGATGTTGACTTTCTTTGCTTACTATTGGTTTCTTACACCAGAATCCAGCGATCAATATCTTTCGGCTCGATCGATCTTTCTTTCTCGTCCACATCTCCCCGAAAGCTTTCGATTCCAGTTCTGTCGATTCATCTCTGCAATTCTTTCGTTTTGCTTCTGATTGCTCCTGATGGTAATGGCTCGAATCAATACACCTCCTCGTGTTCTAATCGTGTGCTGAGATTCTAGGGTTTTTCATTGAGATGCTCCAGTTCTTCTAACTTTCTATGTCTTTCGTGTCTGATTTAGAGAATCATTGTACTGGATTTTGATCCTGAGGCTTTGAATTAGGTCGTTGGGTGTTAGGGCTGGAAGGTGGATTTACTTCCTCTGTATTTCTTCTGTGGTATTTGATTTCTTTTGCAGACTTTAAGTAGAAATTTAGCGTAAAAGGAACCCTTTTTAATGCTATGAGACCTGATTCAGGCAGTCCTTCTTGCTGTGGAGAGTTTTGTTGTTGTAATCGTGGATCATTGCTGAGAGACATTTGATGTTGAATTACTACCTGATTATTTAGGTGTCTGAAAGGAAAAATGGCAGACTTGAACGAACAGATGCAAAATGTGGAAGTTACAGCTGACTAACAATAACTTATGTTTTCTAGGTTTTACCAGACTTGAACGAACATATGTGACATGTGGAGGCTTGTAATATTGTAGAGACTTGTGACTTAATCACTGTCCTTCAATCAGGAACCTCCACGTCCGTACTTAATTCTCACTTGTTTTCTGTTGTAGATGCAATGTTTTCAAATCTTTTGATCACTAGACAATGTAAGGTTCTTGATTAATCTGTACATGCTTAGATGAGATTTCTGGTCTCACAAAATGTACTTAAGGCTCATTGGCTCATGGTGATTTGTTGCATCCAAGACCTACTGAATGAAGCTAGAAATCGGAATTGCTTAACTTTTAGTTAACTATAATCATAGACTTTCTTTCGCTAGGTCAGTCGATGTCCATCACTTTCTGTTTAAGAAAGCATTTTTTTCAGGAACATTTAACATTGTGATCTTTGTCTAATTTTGATGTTGAATTTCTTGTTCTAGGTGTAGAATTTAGAGTAATATAATGGAAAAGCCTTCTCCCACGTAAAGTAGGGTCGGCTACATGGATTCTTGCTCAAATCCATATTGATAGATTCAACTATTTTTTTTCTGGCTGTCAGCTGCCTAACGCAATCCCCACAAGGGAGGATTTGAATACATAGATTATAACATTATGGGATTTTTACATTTGTGTCTTTTTGAGTCTTTTCCAATAACACTTATGCCACTGATTTATTTGTTGTGTCAATATATTCCAATAATGTACAGTAGCGCCCATCCGTCATTACACTTGTGCTCCTGTGATGCACTAATAGAAGAGCAATACTGCCATGAATTTTGTTAGAATACAGGGTCACACATGTAATTGCAAAAAAAAATATGGGCATAAGTGTTTTGGAAAACTCTTGTTGGTGATTTAATGTTAAATGTATAAATCGTGAAGTCCACGATTATCATGGTATATAGGAACTAATATGAATAAGATGCTGAGGAACTGCATTTGGATGACTTGTTGGATGCAGATACATTAACATTGTGTTCATGATTTGTTCCTTTTTTGCAGCTACAGCTATGTATACTTGTTACTGTAAAACAGAAATTGAATTATTTTAATAACTAAGATCTTTAAGATATTGAAAGTGATATTGGATGGGTTGTTTTTTGCATAACCGAATCTCACTTGGATTCTATTCTCATACAGGCCAACAAGCACACAATTATCCTTATGCAGTCATCTCTGAACAGGTCGACAAGAACATTCATGGACTTTGAGTCAATAAGTCAAGCTATGGATGGTATGCTTTAATTCTTTTATTAAATTAAATTAGAAGAGATTTTTATATCCCCTTAGTACGTCTTCACAAAATTTTGTTCTTTTGTTGAATATAATAATCTTTTTAGAGGACTAATAACCTCTCATAGTTATCCTTCAGCTTCTACACAAAGAAAATCAATGCACACATGCCTTTTCTCACCATGTTTTTTAGTTACTGGCAGTTTGATAAAGTAATGCCATGTATTGTGAAATATGAATATTAATCCTTCATCTACCATGTATTTTGTTATTATAATTATAGGTCTTGAAACGGCTATTTGCAGGAATATGCGGATTTTATGAGAGAAAACTCAAGGACCTCAATCCTGCCACACGCAACCTTACTTATGATATTGCCGACCTCTACAACTTCATCGATGGGCTTGCTGATCTGAGTGCTCTGGTGTATGTATTATTTGTACTTCTTTCTTAAGTAGGACTGCAGTATTTTATGCGTCTCCTCTGGGCGAAGTTCTGGTTCAGACAGAGGGTGTTTGAAAGAATGACACGCTGCCATAAATGTGTATCCTTAGGAATAAGGAGTAATTAACCAGCCAAGCTGTTTCATGGCATCGTCGCTTTCAGAGAGTGGTAAATCCCAATTCTTCTGAGCATATTCATCAGCTCTTTCCTTGAGCTATCATGAGATTTGACAAACTTGCCTATAAAATCTCATCTTTTCATTCAACAACAGAGGGATTACATCGAAATAGGAGACAAGCGGGCAACAAGCTATAGGAGTAGAATTTTTGAAGTTTGGGACACTAGGATATTAGGATCAATTTAACAATTGCTACTCAAGCGCCCTTCTATATTTTCTCTCTCTAAAAGCTAAAAGAGGTGGATGACGTTTATGAGTCAAATAGTAAACTGAAGGTATTTTTTCTATGATATCATAAAGCAAGCTTATAGGATGCTCATTTGGCAAAACTACTAACTCCACATACTCCTGAACCCCTGTTTTTTGTAGCTTACATATCACCCCAGAGCATCAGATATATTGGCCACAATAAACAAATTAAACTGTTTGATCGAATATTTTATAAGTGATCTCATCCGGAGTGTCAGATTTCAACGTGACACGCTCTTTGTTGCAGGTATGATCACCAAATCCAGGCATATGTACCTCATGATCGACAATGGATAAAGCAGCGCACATTTCAGCACCTGAGGAGGTTGGCTTCTGCCTGACCATGTTTGGATGGCATGAATGCACCATCAAAGGCTTGCAGTGTGGATGTGTAATTTGACTTCAACTTCAACCTGATTTTCAAACGTGTTATTAGGTTGAAATTTGATTATGTAATATATTGAAACTTGTAAGCTGCGGGGTGTTTGAAATCCATGTTTGGCATATAAACACATATTCTGGGAATGGTCTTTGGTATTGAAAATAATCTATTTTTTGGTTGTGCTAATAAACCTTTTCTTGTACCCACTTTAATAGTCTGGTGGTAGTACAATGTGCCGTCATCCAAAAGATAAGGGTTCAAATCCCTCCTTATGGGGGTTGTGTTAGGTAGCCGACAACCATTGTAAAAAATAGTTGGATCTTTTAACATGGATTTGAGCAAGAATCCATGTAGCCGACCCTACTTAGAGTGGGAGAGGACTTCGCTATTTTTTTCGCTACCGAACCTTACCTATTTTCTTCAGAAGGAAAAACGTTGCAACTAACTAGCTATGGAAGAAGGAGGTCTAGGTTAATATTTTCGATGAATGAGTAGCTTTTACGCTCGAGATTAAGCTCCCCTTTGTCAGGTTCTCCACCAACCTCCCTTCGTCGGCTGCTTCACTTAAATCCTACTGATGTTGCTTTGCTTATGTTTGAATCCCCAACTGTCCAACCCTGCTGAAGAAGGTGTAAGGAAGAAACCAAAGGTGATACATATAATACTCCGGTTAAAACGTGCGATGGTAATGAATTATTACACGATGTGTATTTTTTTGATTTACATCTAGCTAGACCTATTAATGTTTTCCTGTGGGGAGGAGGATTGAACGAGGTGTTCGAACTTCCGACTTTGGCTGTGCAGACCACCACTCTTACCAAATGAGCTATTTCTATGTCAGTCAAAGATACCAGGAAAATGATTCCTCTGATTGAAGATTAGGTCTTTTCTGAGGTTTAATATTTTGGTTAAGATCCCTACTTTGAATGGAAACACAACAAGCCTTGTTGTGGGCATTTGCAACTGTTCATTGAAGATCCAAGGGAGGAAGGAGGTTGGTTGGGGCAATCAATCATTTTCCAAGAATATGTTATGTCTAGTAATGATGTGATCCAGTGGGAAGAGAGTGCATCCTATGGTAACATGGTGTTTTTGGTGGTAAGCAAAAATTACGAGTTAGTAATAACTTGTGGATATTGCTTGGTAGCTCAATGTCAAAGATGATAAGAATGAGTATCACATGGTGAGGAGGCCAATCGAGCATAAAATGGCGCGTCTCATGGTAACACTTGAAATCACATGGTTTGTTAGCCCAAACAACCTCCTCACTTGGATCTTTAATGGATGGTTGCAATACTCACAACATACTTTGCTAAGCGTATCTGTATCCCTAGTGATGAGGTAGAATATCATATATTGAAGCATAAGTATGGAGTTCAATATACATGAGATTTGATACTTGTAGCCCTTGCGAATGCGTCTTATTTCTCTAGAGTAGTCTCATTCCTCATCAAAGATCGTCGTTGTGAGTTGGGAGGTCATATGTTCGGAGTATGAAAAATACTATCTTACATGTTTTGGGGTAGTCATCATGGAAAGGAATGATAATTCCCGATCTTATATCTTTTCATCGTTTGGAAGGCCTGTTATTGCATTGAATTCTATCTTCATAGGAAACTTCAACCCATCTATGGGGAATTGGGTATTTGCTTCCTTTCACCATGGAATAAAACAATTGCATTGTTTTTCCTCTTTTCCTTCTATCAAGTGCAAGAAAAGAATGCGCCTTTATTGAATGTTCCCATCCTAATGCGAACACAACAATGAAGTGGAAAAGCACATTCCTTTTCATTTCTTTTTAATTTCATTTCTTACTTCCTTCTCTTCCATTCAAATTCTATTCTCACAAAAAAATAGAGAAATGTGAGGTAAGAATACGTATAATAGACCCAAAAGTAAGGATGAAAATGATTGGATAATGACACAGATATAGGGTTCAATTATATCCTTATCTAATTTAAAATACGAAAAATAACTCATATATGAATTTGAAAAATGTATTACTATTTCGTTAACAATAAATAAGAATGTAAAATGAATGCGGATTTGATGTGGACAATAATAGAAATACATTATATATTAACTTAAGTTTACATGTTTATGAGGATTGTACATAAAAATGAATACATATGCATGCAAATCACAACTGTTATAAAAACAATGGTGAATGGAGCTATTAACATTTATTACGCTCAATTATAAACAAAACTACAACTATATTTATATACTAAAATGGGTATACGAACACAAGTATTTGGATGTCAAAATGATATGAATATATGTATCCGTTTTATAACAGATATATGTATTAAAATTTATGGAAAACGAATACAATAATAGATCGTATACAAATATGTACATCTTTTTTTAATCCCTACCTAAAAGCAATCCAAACCATATCCATATGTACGCAACGATGTCTTATTTGGATGTGAAGTTTGGCGATCTACTTTTTCAAGGGAAACTAGAAGAACAAAAAGAGCATAGGAACATATCCCACTAGAAGTATAATCTTTTCTTCTTGCATTGAACTTGGACTAGTAGGGAGAATCAAATGCTTAAATTATGACACTAGAGAGTGGGGATGTCTATTGAGCCAATCAAGTTGAGCCTATCATAGCTTGACCTCAACAATGGATTACGAGCTTAAAGTCGAGGTTAAGCTTATTTTGAGCCGGTTCACGTGCTCATTAATAAGTCATATCGAGTTCCACCAGCTGAATTGCAAAAGTGCATAAATAATTTTAATGAGGCAATAAATAAAGATCATTTATACAAAACTTTTGGTATTGTAGGAACTTATCTTTGAATTTGTAATACAAAAATTATTTCTATGATTTGAAAATAAATAGCATAAAGATTTCAACTTTAGGTTATGAAAGAAGCTCACACATGAGTATTGACATTTTTTAATAAATTGTACAAAAGATACATGACTTGTTATCTCCCCGGGCTATCAAGATGAAACCTTTGCTTGTTCATTGAGCCAAACACATGAGATGGTTAACAATCATAGTTGAAGTTGAAACTCCCATCCTAAAGCAGTAGTTGATTAAAGTTTAATATTATAAGTTTAATACAAAAATACATTTTAATATATGATATAACATATTGCATATTTATGGGAGTAAATTACACAAAATTCCCTGAACTATACACCCTATTTCAATGTTATACCCAGACTTTAAAAGGTAACTATACGGTATCCTATTTTAATATTTGTCTCAATGTGATTTTGAGATGCAGTAATTTATGATTAGGAAGTAAAAAATTTTCAACTAAATTTCAATAGTCAAAGATTATATTAAGACAAATCTTAAGAATTGGATACCACATTGTTAATTGGGTGTATAGTTTAGAGACTTATGTGTAATTTACTCTACTTATTTATACTAAATACTGGTTAAACCCGATTAGAGTCGACTCGACCATAGAAACCGAACCGACAATATTGGGATTTCCCCCCCTAATTTTTAAAAGGAAAAAATGGGGCTGCCCCTTTCGGGCAGCCAACATGGCTGCCCCGCCCCATTTTTTCCGCAAATTTTTGTATTTTTTTGGAAATATATCATCATATATATTCATCCCTATATCCCTCCTACATGTCATTCGAATTTCGTCAGAGTAGATACTCGTACAGCCTCCATCCAGACAATAATTTTTTAACGGTCGCAGAATTTTTAAATCGATCCTATCTGGATGGAGGTCGTACGAGTCTTTGTTTCTGACGAAATTCGAACGACATATAAAACTGATATACAGATGAATATGTGAAATTTTTCAAAAAAAATAAAAGAATACAGAAAAAAATAGGGCAGGGCAGCTATGTTAATTGCCCGCAAGGGGCAGCCCCATCAAACCCTTCTTAAAAACAGTTGTCATCATCATCGTCCATCCATGAGTTCTCTTGACGTGGGTCTGACCGAGAAAACTGATCCTCACCAAATTGATGCGGGTTTCAAAAACCCTAACGTCCCCTCTTGCTCAACCGAGCGGGCCCCCACCAAACCTATATAAGGATCATGGAGTCCAAACCCCCTCTCCTCCTCTGTTTCGGGAGGGCGGGCCCCAATCTGGTGAACTATTTATTTCAAAATTTCTGTTCTTGTTGTTCTTCATTCTTTTCATGTCAATTTTAATGTTCTTTGATCGTGCATGTTTACCGAAAAGATAATATGTTACTCGTTGAGCGGGCTCTTCCGCTTCCATTGTTGCAAATCGACACTGCTGAAGGTGTACGGCGTTCTGCATTTGAGTCAGAGTTTCACGAAATTTATTGTTATGTGAGTTTAAGTTCTTGAAATGATGCAAATGGTAACATATACGCCTGAAGAAATTTAGTTGAATAGAAACGACTGCTGAAGAACTTAGGTTCTTGAAGCTAATGAGCAGTGATCAATAGGAGGGTCTGCGAGATGATTGCTCCATATATTCTGAATCTGGAGAAGAAAATCTTTTCGGCTGTTCATCTCTCTCTAACTTCTGTTTCTTGTCAATTATTGTTGTTCTTCATACTTTTTCTCTTTTTTGATGTTCTTTGGTTATGCGTGTTTGCCAAGGAAGATGCTATTTTGTTGCTCTTTTGAGTGGGTTCTTTCACTTTTATTTGTTGCAAATTGGCCAAAGTGAAGGTTTGCATTTTGAGAGTGGAATTTCTGAAGCCGAATGATCGGCGTTCCGTATTTGAGTTATTGTTTTCAAAATGTTTCTGTCATGTGGGAGGAGTGATGCAATTGTTAGGTCTTAAAACGACGCAAATGGTAACATAGTATACTGTAATACCTCTTCGAGTCAAGGAATTAGATTCCTGTTTATATTCTTTAGGTGCAGGGTAGAGAAGAATGCCCTTGTAACAAGACTTCGAATGAATCTTCTCTATCAGGTCTCTTTGAAGAGTGGGTTTCTTTAGTTATACTTATGAGTAGATGGAAATATAAATACGTTTTTTTTCTGCGAAGGGAATACTACGGACTAAGAACTCACCATTTCCAGATTTGACAGGTTTTTCCTGGACTTATATGAGTCTTCAGCTTGTCATCTTTATCCAATCGTGATATATCCTCAAATGTTCAATTCAACAACAACAACAACAAAGCCTTTTCCCACAATTAAGTAGGGTCGGCTACATGGATTCTTCGCCTCCATTCAGATCTATCTTGGGTCAATCTCGGACTTATATCCAAAAAGCTAAGATCCCTTCGTATAGTCTCTTTCCAACACTTCTTGGGCCGTCCTCGCCCTCTCTTAGCCGGCTCAACATCCCAACACTCGCATCTCCTAACCGGTGCATCAGTTGACCTTCTTTGCAAATGACCAAACCATCTTAAGCGGTTTTCTCGCATCTTATCCTCGATCGGAGCTACACCAACTTTCTTTCTAATTGCATCATTCCGAATCTGATCTTTACGTGTATGTCCACACATCCATCTTAGCATTTTCATTTCTGCTACAGCCATTCTCTGCACATGTCTATGGTTCACAGGACAACATTCAGAACCTCAAATGTTCAATTAAGTCGCAAAATTGTTTGTATGATTGTAAGTCTAGTTACATGGTTATCTTTTTGTTGAGAAAACAACTCCCACACAAGTAGCCCAATTACGTAATTCTCTCAGCTCCTTTTTTGAAGTTCTGCTTTCAGACCCCTTAAATACAAGCAGTGTCCCTACCATAAGAAAACCAGGCCTTCACATCAGGCATTTTTTATGGATGTTGTGCACTCGGGACCAGTTGGTATCACGATATTGTAGATCAGAAGTGTCTGTCATTTTTCCTTAAGGAAGTTAAGTGGTTACGAGTTGAAAGTAACCGTTATATTTACTATTGATTAATATACTTCCATAAGACTTCTTCTTCATGTTGCAGTTAAGTCTATGTTCATCACATATTATATCCTTGGGTTTTGGGCCATTGCAACAGCTTTCCTCTCATTAAAATGTCTCATGTGCATTTTTCTTGAGTGGATTTTACCTTCTCTAGAAACTATACAACAAGAACAAAGCCTTTTCCTATATTAAGTATGGTCGGCTACATGGATTCTTTGCCTCCATTCAGATCTGTCTCAGCTCATTCTCGAGCTTAGATCTAAAAAAGTAAGATCCCTTCGTATAGTCTCATTCCAACACTTCTTGGGCCTTCCTCGCCCTCTTTTAGCCGGCTCAACATCCCAAAACTTGCATCTCCTCATCGGTGCATCAACTGACCTCTTTCGCAAATGGCCAAACCATATTAAGTGATTTTCTCGCATCTTATCCTCGATCGGAGCTACACAAACTTTCCTTATGATGGCATCATTCCGAATCCGATCTTTACATGTGTCCACACATCCACCTTAGCATTTTCATTTCTGTTATTGCCATTCCCTGCACATGTCTATGGTTCACAGACCAACATCCATATCCATAGAGCATAGAAGGTCTCACAACTGCTTTGTAGAACTTTCCTTTGTTTTTCAAAGGAATTTTCTTATCACAGAGAATAGTAGAGGCTCCTCTCCACTTTAACCAACCTGCATTTATTCTATTTGTAACATCTCCATCAATTTCTACATCATGTTGCAAAATACATCTAAAGTATCTAAAAGAATCTCTCTTCTGAATGTTATCATCACCAATCTTAAGCTCGATTCCTTCACCATTGCATCCATCAAAAGTGCAATCCATATATTCAGTCTTAGCCATACTTGTACGAAATACTTTAGTCTCCAATGCATGCCTCCATATCTCAAGCTTCTCATTTAATCCATCCCTAGTCTCATAAATTAACACAATATCATCAACGAATAACACACACCAAGGTATCTCATCATGAATGTGACTTGTCAACTCGTTCATAATCAAAGTAAAAAGGAATGGACTCAAAGTTGAACCTTGATGCAGATCAATGTTGATGTCAAAATAGTCAGTCTTCCCAGACTATATCCTTACACAAGATGAAGCCCTATCAAACATATCTTTTATGATGTTAATGTATAGGACATGTACTTGTCTCTTCTCCAAAAATCTCCACAATACATCATGTGGGACAGAATCGTAAGCCTTCTCTAAATCAATAAAAATTTTATGGAGGTTCTTCCTTTTAGCTCTGTAAAGATCCATTGTTCTACTCAACCAGTGGATGGCTTCAATAGTTGAGTGACCTGATATGAATCCGAATTGATTTTCTTTTACTTTGGAAACTTGCCTCAACCTTCTTTCGGTCACACGTTCCCAAATTTTCATAGTGTGACTCATCAGATTAATACCTCTATAATTTGAACAATTTTGAATGTCGCCTTTGTTCTTATAAAGAGGCACCACGATGCTTCTCCTCCAATCTTCAGGTAATTTCTTGCTTCGCCAAATAAGAATGAATAAATTTGTAAGCCAAGTCAAATCACACTCACCTAAAACTCTCCAAACTTCTCTAGAGAGTATATAATTAGAAATTTACTTAATCATAACATAAAAATATTCTATTCAGAAGTTGATTCGAATTTTAAGGGGCAAAATATGGAAATAAATTGTCTCATTTGTTCAGGAAAGCTTGTGAATGCAAAAATATTGCTCATGTTGCTCAAAATGTCACCAAAATTGGTCCACTGATCTGTACTCTTGTGATTTCTTGGCCTCTTTCTTTGGGAGAAGTTAAGCTTAATGCCTTTTGGTTTTGTTATAAATTTTTGCTTATGTGCAGAACCATCAGACAGGCCCCTCAGACTCAGACTTATAGAATTTTATAGGAAAGTTATTCACATATCTTGCATAAAAAAGTTACAACATCAGGGTTAATTTTTTCCCTTCATCTTAATTTGTTTTTTCCTCGCACTTTTCTTCTTATAAGTCTACCTTCTTTAAATTGTATGGATTTCACATATACATATAACAATGGTTGACATTATTTTTGAATTAAGAAATTAAAATGGTTCACCAATGTCAGAACAATTTAGCTTCTAGCTAAGTATGCAACCGCTCATGTATCTTGTTATTTTCAGTGATCGAAGATAGTGCATACGAGCCTTTTCATACAACATTGGAGATATATCTAGAAAGGAGAAATTGGAAGCATACATGGAGGGCATGCATGAACAAAAGCCTGCATTTGATCTTAATGAACTGCCTACTGCTTCTTGTGACAATGAAATAATCATTTCAGAAGAGTTGGTGATTCATCATGGATCCACACATCCCGGAGTTGGTGTGGTAGATTACTTCAGTGATCCAAAGAGGTTCACTACTAATCTTGATCTCAGCTCAAATTATTCTGTTCTTGCTCTTCTTATTAATTTAAAACAACTAATTTGGGGCATATTGATACTTGTGATTTTCAAGAAGTTTTACGTGATGTTGAGGGGTATCGTGTATTTTCCACTTCGAATTTCTGTCCTTTTACAACATGGAATGGAGACATTGGGGATGTTGATTCACAAAATGGTTATGGATTTGGTTTTAGTAACAATTTTGGAAGCAATGAAGTTAAGGATATGCATATCGCTGCAATTGGAACAAATGAGAACATAACTGCAGGCACCAGATTGAATGCGATGACAATTACTAATGTTAAGGATATGAACATGATGCTAATAACATGGTCATGCACAGATCACACACACTGTGATCATTACTAATATACAGGTGATGGCCATGGTATATGTGGTAATTCTATCTGTCTAAGTACAGTATCTAGAATTCAGTCTGCTACAGATCTGATAACTGGACGTGGAGGCAGTTCTGCAACTGTACATGTTGGAAGGAACCTATAAATATATGTGACCCCCTCTTCATTGAACCACTTAAAATTCCCTTTTCTACAATGTTAAGTTTAGCTTTTCACATGCTGATATGAGTGCTACTCAAACAACTTTATTGCATATACATTTTTAAGTTGATCAGCATTGAAAGACATTGCAGGAGATCTGATGCTATGCGAGAATCAAATGCACTATCCAACTTGATGAGGCAAACTCCAGAGCATACAGTGGTGGATTCCCATTCCCAATTAGCGACCCTATCTCCATTGGACTTTATCCAAGGCACAAGTACAAATATTCCAGGTATTACTACAGGCTTATACATGTACAAATTCGAATGGAATATCATGGGGCTAACCTGTGGGATTTTAAGCATCATCCAATTTTCTTATTTTAGGGAAAGACGACAAAGTTGTGTTAACTTTTTAATATAGTGCCTTTACCTATTTCCCTATAAGCTATTACTGATTCTTGGACTTGTTGCCGTCTTCTAATTGCACTCTCATTTAACCATAGTTCTTTGGTCACTGAAGAACAGCTTTGCACATGTAGGTGTAGGAATCAAATGAGTAATTAATCTATTTTAATTGAAGAAAATGTATTTTAGAATTCAGAATGAATGTGCCCTTTGAAAGTAAAAGATTATCAGATAAACACCGTTCACATATTTTATAAATCATTTATTGGAATTCAAAACAATTTTAAAAATTGTTGAACCTTGATCATTTAAGATCAATGACTTATAGGCATCAGATCAACATGAAATTCGATATACATATATGTTGGAGTTTTTGTTATATGCGTCACATGTATGGTAGATGGGTAAATGGATCTCTCTAGGATCCATTTACCCCATCCAGGTGTTTAGTCCCACATCTCCCAGTTTAGAGATGTGGAGACTCAGTGGGGGCTATATATAGACCCCCACACCCTATAGTCAGATGAGAAAAAGTACAATGCAACATATGACCCTTTGAGGCCTTCTCCCGTGGTTTCATCCCGCTCCTTAGGGAGTAGGATTCCACGTAAAATCTTGGTCTCCATGTTTTTATATTTCTGTTTTCATGCTCTGTTTATCATTATCGCTTCCGTATTCCTATTTTCTAACATGGTATCAGAGCGGGTCGATTCTCAGGGATTTTGTGTTATTTTTATTTCGATTCTTGAATATTGTTAAAAATTGCTCGTGAAGTTCAGTAGTTCATGATTGTCATCGTCAAGAAGGGTTTTGCCTTGTTCTAGCCGTGTTCTATCCAAGTTTAAGGTTTCGATTGAAACCCTAATTTCCGTGAGGCGATCCTAGTGGCGTTTGGCACGTAGTTCGGAGTTCCAATTCTAAGGTGATCTAAGTTCCTATTCTAGGAATTTTTAAACCCTAGATTTATTCTCCAGGCGCAGCCCTTGAAGCCGTCAGGCGGCACTCCAGGTGACCTGTAAACGACGATTCAGCGCCTCCAGCGAGCCCTATTCTCTATCTCGCGAAACTGGTGCGAGATCTCCTCTTCCAGCGGCATCCCTAGCCGCGCGACTCAGGCCGAGGCATCTCCTCCCCAGGCGGTCCCAGACCTCGCGCGCAACTCATCAAGCCGTAGTCGCCTGCGGCATCTCAGCGATGGCGGTGATCTTAGGCCGCCTCAACTGCGCGCCTCCAGATCAGGTGGCATCCAGATTCTACGAAAGTGCACATCCGCAAGCCCTAGCCACCTCGCTCCTAGCGGAAAGGGGGCCATCACCTCCTGATCGTGTCTCCTCCAGCGGCGACAACAGGACCTCTGCACATGCCAGCAGCTATCACCTCCACCTCTAGACCTTGCGCGACCCCCTCCAGTTCTCCCATCTCCGAGTTCGCGCGGTCCCAGGAAGCATAGACGGCGACAGTCCCCTCCTCCCCGAGCTACCCCGGTAGGCGGCAGGAGCTGAACCTCGATGTAGCCTCGTTCTCGCGGACCTCCTCCCGTGCAAGCTTTAGCAGTACCCGGGCGCTTCACCCATTAGGGGCGGCGCGAATAACCCCCAGGAGGGGGCGACGCGAATAGGGTTCCTATGTTGGGAACCCTAAGTAAGCAGGCGACATTTAAAAAAATGTTGAGCATATGACCTGCCTGTTTAAAAGAAAAAAGGAGGGCTTTTTTATTGGAGGCCCAACGAGAAAGAAAGGAGCTTGATGTTAAAAAAGGGAAAAGTCGTAAAAGAAATTTAATTAACGGTTTAAAAAAGAGATTAAAAAATGTGCGAAAACGTGAAAATGGGGAAGAAGAATGAAAAGACAAAAAAAATGAGTTTGAAACGACTTAAAAAAATTCAAGGCGGCTATTAAAAAAATGTGATGAAAAGCCGCAAGTTCATGTTTTCCCCCGATTTATTGTCTTCTCCCAACTTGGAATATATGCAAAGTCACATGTCTATTCGTCTTCAGATTCTCCAGACCAGCCGGATTGTTCAGACTTTACAGTTGATATTCAGACTCGACGTTAGAAGTTTCTGAGTCTTCAGTTTCAGACACGCACATGTATGCGGTCTTTTCATATGTGCACATGTATGCCATCATTTGTCGTGATGCTCATCAGTCTTGTTTTGTCGGTCATAGTTTTCATGTGAGCCATAGGGACTCTAGAGTAGAGGACCATTCCTTGTGCCATGTTGGCAAGGGTGTTCATGTGTTATCGTAGGTACTCTAGAGTAGTGTACCATTCTCTGTGCCAGATGGGAGAGACCCAATTCTCTGACGATGAGACTTTTTTTAGACTCCATTCTCTAGCGACTGTGGACTCCGACGAAGATTGCACTCCATGGCCTTTCAGTTTGGCCCTTTTCAGAGATGGATTAGTTGTCCACATTATTGTGGCGGGCCAGAGTACTCCGGCGAGGAGACTCATTTCCAGTTGTAGTGACTCTGACAGGCGCAGTACAAAGCACATGCTCTCCGATGAGGAGGCGTTCTCCCGTGGTTTCATCCTGCTCCTTAGGGAGTAGGGTTCCACGTAAAATCTTGGTATCCATCTTTTTTATATTTCTGTTTTCATGCTCTGTTTGTCATTTTCGCTTCCGCATTCCTATTTTCTAACACTATAGAATAAAATACATAATACTATTTATAAGGTTGGATTTTTTATCTAGATCAACCATTCGCCCACTATCTTCTTACGTGTCTTAAGGCGTATGCCTCCTCTTAATCCTCCTCTTCTTTATGATAATCCTCTTTCAGCTTAAGCTCCATTCTTCTAGAATCTTTTAATGAGAATTTTTTCTTTCAGTATCATACGTATATCAATTCCTCTTTGTCAACATGACAAGGGAGATAATCCGATATTCTTCTTCAACTTTTGGAGGGAGAAATGATTCCAAATCAGTTTTCTTAATAATATCTCTATTATTTTATTAGAAAATCTCACTGGATTCTTTCATTTAACGACCTCTACAATTTCAGCCTTCAGGAATTGTTTGCAGAAGCCTCTGGAAATTACATGACACAATGCATATTGAGAAAAAAAGTTATCAGATATGTACCTGTCAAATCAAACAATTCCATGGAGATATAAAACTGCACCCACTGCAGACTCCAGTCTCAATTTCTCAACTTCAAAATCCAATCCTAAATTGTAACTGTATATATTTAAAGTATGTATTATTCTTAAAATGTATCAAATATTAATCTAATAAGTATAACAGGTTCACTATTTAAGATCAAAATCCATGAAACTCTAGTATCATTTTAAAATATCTGGATTTTTTATCTCCATAGATAAATGAGTTATGGGAATCTGATTAACACAGAGTTTGATTAGTTGATCACACAAAATGCATATTTTGTATATATACTCTTATATTTAAGATTGGATTTTGCAAAAAAAAGGTGATCTACCTTCATAATTATTTAAGATTGGATTTTCTGGATCTTTGATAATCTTTTGACATTTGACTACCAAGTTAAAGTGTGTGCACTATTAATGATGAAGATCCACCTTCATAATTGTTTTAGTAGGAGACGAAGAAGATTGTGTCTACATGAGTCAGTAAAAGTCAACATGAATTTGATAAGTTTTGGTGGTAAGTTTGTAAAAAATCTCTTTTTTTTAAATGTCTCATATTTATAACTAATATTTTTTGCTAATGTGCACATGTTTTGAAATACTATTTCTATATACATGTAAAAGTAGTGCTTATGTATTGATTACATGAATAAACAGCTTGTCGAATACATGGAGAACAAGGTGACTTTTTTCAACTAAAATAAACCCACCTACACAAGTATATAGAAGCATGGTGCGAAAGTGAACAACTGAACAACAACATCCACTTTCCTACCTATGCAGGCCTTCGATACATACACACACTCGCGTGCACACACAAACATATACCATTATAAGTATTTTCAGATCTTCATCCAATTTTAAAATTAAATACGAATAATATGAAGAATATAGAATGTTAATTATGATATCCTTGCAAGTGGATAATTTATAAAGATCAAATACTAATTGGGCATTGAAAATGCTAGATCACAAACAAGCCTGCATATTATAATGATGACGAAAAGTGGATTGCATTGTATTTAGCTTAATTTAGATTCCAAGTTTGGAGCAAGCTAAGAATACAAAATCAATCTAAAGTAAACATCAAGACCTTCTGGTTTTCACCATCAAGCTAGATAATATAAAAGAAAGATAACGATTCATACATATGCTGTGTTTAGCTTCACATGAGCACTTGGTCGTCATTCCGCTTCTTGTCAAATTGTCGTTCCTTATTAATATGAGGTTTTATTTATCTTGTACTGCTCAACACTTATACTATGTGTTTTGCTGCAAATACATAAAACCAAATCTCAGATCCTAACCATGCAATTTGGTTTTCATAACTCCGATTAACTTTGAATATATATGTTTGAGTGGGTTATAGTTCAGTATATGAAATTAGGAACAATTTGCATTTTAGAAAAAAAATGTTCATGGTAATTTCGAAAACAAATGTATCTCATTATTTACTATTTTGAAAGTTAATTTCCTTTCTAACTTTCAAAACATAATGCATTCCAATCAAAATGCCTTAAGTGGGATGTGGGATGTCCATTCCACTTTTATGACACCCAATAATATGGGAAAGATGTACTTACATGAAAGAAGTGAGAAGTCATTTCGCTTTGCAAGTCCATCCCGATGGTTCGGTACACATGCCCGCCACCTCGAAGGTGAATGTTGACTGTTATTAATTACACCAATTGTTAATGAGCATAATTCTATGCTATGTACAATCCAAAAGCACCATAATTATATGATGATCACTAGTAGGATCACTACATATACAACACTTCCCTTTCTGAAATTGTAATGGGCTGGTCTATATGTTCTTGTAATACAGAGCTCTGACTTTGCAGGGGTGTTTCTTATGCACAAACCATGGCGACATTACCCCTACGCAATGAGACCATGAATTTTCATCTAATAACATCATAATTTTTGTAGAGAGGTGATAGTGGACAACCCCCCATATCAGGGGGATTCCAATTCTATTAAAACATGGAAATGAGTCCCTATTATATATATATATAGGGTTAAATGGGGCTGCCCCCTAGGGGGAGCTAACTTGGCTCCCCTTCCCCATTTTTCCCATTTTTTTTATTTTTTTTAAAATTCTTCTGTGGAATTTCATCACTATATCCCTATATTATGTCATTAAGATTTCGTGCGAAACAGAGACTCCTACGGCCTCCATCCAGACAATCATTTTTTAATGGTATCAGAATTGCTAAAATCGACCCCGTCTGGATGGAGGTCGTAGGAGTCTTTGTTTCACACAGAATTTTAATGACATAATATAGGGATATATTGATGAAAATCCACGGAAGAAATTTTCAAATAAAAAATTAAGAAATGGGCGAAATGGCGTGGGGGAGCCAAGTTAGCTCCCCCCACGGGGGCAGCCCCATTTTACCCACATATATATATATATTATATGTAGGCAGAATCAGATCCTGGATCATCGGGCAGGGCACGTGCGAGCACAGCACCCCCTCCCTTTTTGATTATGGTTCGCTGCATTGGCTCTTGCCTTAGGGAGAGCAGTTGAGGTCAAATACCCCCTTCGACCCTCACTCTCGTGCTCCTGGATCACTCGGCTGGGTACCCTTCTGGCTCCACTCGTGCTCCACTTCACCACTGTTACCCTCCTTTATTCATAAATTTAATGTCTAAATTTGAAATTATATAAGGGAATCAAGTTCATATAAATAACCAAGGAAACCAGTCTTACCAGGATGACTAGGTTATTTAATAAAACATCGTCAATACAATCCTACTAAATTATGAGTAACCAAAATGACATAGTCTAAGATTTAAAATGCATTCTAATCTTGATTGATTTTACGTATGACATTTGAGGTTCGTAATACAGTCACATGTATATAGTATATCACATGCTTTCACCCTGCATCTCATGCACATACGCACATGATGTAAAGAATTGCAACTCAAGCCACTCTCAAGTCACTCCACAACACATAATTACCTGCTAAAAATTAAAAGACAAAAACAATGCACAATCACATTATAAAACCACATTTATCACTCACATTGACATAATCAGATCAATTCATAGTGTTGTCTCAAGGTTTGGAAAATTGAAAGACTGAATGAGGTGGTTTCCTTGGAATCAAGGTGAGGTGTAAGCCTCAGTATTCCCACCAAAAATATGTAATCCAATAAAAACATTCTAATTATATTAGACAATAATATTATCTAACAAATATCCCTATATCTAAAGTAATTAGAGGTTTTTTTTCGAGTAATTTTGCAATGCAGAGAGTAATGAGCATCACTGTTAGGCTGCTTATGTTGATCTAAAAGTCGAAAAGCCAAAACAAAAGATTATGATGATAACAAAACATAACATAAGTTCCAAGTTTCTACTACTAATTCATTGCCCAAAGAAGAAAAAGAAAGAGGTAAATTATCCATATCCTAATTAAAGTTCTACTGTAGGCATCATCTCCAAGTACGCCATCTACATCGAGAGGATCAACATTTGAAGAACTATTGCTTGTTGGATCATCTAATAAGTCGTCTATCTACTTCAAATTTACATCATAAATCATCGCTAACTTCATCGTCGACATCATGAATCTTCTCCTCAGCAATGTCCACCACTTTTTTACCCAAATTACATAATACTAATGTTATTTTTATTGTGTTTAAAATCAAGGCCTTAAATGTCGGTTTTGGTCACCATTTCGGTACCGACCAAAACAGAATTTCGATGGAATTTCGATGGAATTTCGACCGAAATTTCGGTCATTTCGGTCATTTTTTGTACTAGGACCCCCATATTTCGGTCATTTCGGTCATTTCGATTTCGACTGGATATCGATATTCGACAGAAATTCGACCGAATTTCGCTGAAATTTGAGGCAATGTTTAAAATAACTAAATAAGTTCGGCGTAATATTTAGTAGTTACCTTTGCCTTTCTTCCTCTTCTTCTGGCGTTAGTTGGCTTGTTCTTCCTTGACTTCTACAATATCATCCTTAAGGGGAGTGTTTGTGCCAAGTACTTGCTATGCTTTAACTTCACAATTTTGGACCTCTTATACCCATTCATCACTAAGTCCACTTCATCCAAGCATAGAGGATTCTCCTGATATTTTTCCTTGCTTCTCTATGCTTCAACTCTAAGTTCAACATTATGTACACCAAATCATTCGGTTTTGCTTCCGTAAGTCAGTTCCTTCTCTTTGTGTAGGCATAGTCTCAAAATCCCACTATCCTTAAATATATTAGTTGTATATATTATTAAAAAGTAATTATTACTGCTACAAAAACACCAACAAAATCTTTTCCCACAATTAAGTAGGATCGGATACCAAAGTAATTATTGCTATGAAGAAATATTACCTATTACTATGATGAAATATTGCCTGATTTAGGAAACTCCAGTTGTACTTACATCTTGATGCACTACAAGTCAAACTCAAAATTCAGATAGCAAATTTTGCCAACTTGGAGGTTTATCCTTGAAAGCCTTCCACCAATTCGCTGAAAATTGTTATATTTTACAATAAGAATGAATTGATAAGAAGAAATTTTATAGCATTCACCCATCCGAACAATCACGAGCATTCTTAAAAGCATCCATATGTAGATCAGCTTTCTCCCTTTCTAATTGATCGCTTGCCAATCTCTCCATGTAAGAATACAAGCCAGTTTTGTCTTAACATGTGTGGATAGTGACACCTCGAAATGACAATGAGAATTGAGAAAGTATGTTGCTGCATGCAGATGAATATGAAGCTAGCAATCCAATCTGTTATCCACAACATCCCACAAATTTTTATTTCATCACGCCAAATGCTCATGTAATTTCTTCCTTGGCTCTATCCATGGACTCATCCCACAAGTATGTTACTATTTTATTCTTTTTTTAAGCCCCAGTTGGACAACCGCTGCATTGTTAAAAAAACAAGGGAAAATTGTTTGGTGGAGCACAAGCTAATACAGGGCTCATGGGCCAATGGTCTTATTTTTTTTAAAAAAAAGGAAGAAAAAAGGAGAAAGCCGGGAAAAAAAACATTGTGACGGCTATTTACGAAAAAAAGGATTTGGTGAGTTTTTCACAAAAAAAATGTTTTGAAAAAAAGGACGCGCACAATACAAAAGCCGTATGCAATTCAAAAAAATATGTTGAAGTGATACAGTTTAAAAAAATGTTTTCAAAATAATGTTTAAAAAAAGAAAAAAAATAAAGCAAAAAAATGAAATGAAAAATAAAGATGTATGTTTTGTTTCTCCCAACTTGTTCAATGCTCCTATTCTATCAAGTGTGGGAGAAATGGGGAGTCAGAGCTAAATTCTTCAAGACATCTGCACGTCCACGACTGACCGACCAACACTCCAGATTTCTACAAGATCATCCGTCTTCACCGAGCATCATCTTCTTCGTCGAGGCATTTACTTCTTTTACGATCCGATCAGTTTCCCGTGCTGGACTTCTTCTGCAGAAATTCTTCTCCAGACATGACAGAGATACGTTTCGATGACCTGATATCGCAGCGGTTCTACAAGCATGACATAGATACGTTTCGATGACCTGAAAGCCGCAGACCCGTCCTCGTGCGTGGTCCCCTACCCAGCAACGGACATGTCTTGTGATGTATCGTGTGAAAATGTGTTGTATACTTTCTTTTTATTGCAAGCTGCAACTTTCTCAACTTCAGCTTGAGGGGGAGTGTTAGAGAATGTAATATGTGGGTAATTGGATCTCACCAAGATCCAATTACCCCACTCATGTTTAGTCCCACATGCACGAGCGGTGGGACTCCGACCTGTTTGTGAGGCTATATAAGGAGCCCCACGTCCCCTGTACTCATTGAGAAATTCTAATAAAATATCCGCCCCTTTGAGGGCTTCTCCCGTGGTTTCATCCCGCTCCTCAGGGAGTAGGGTTCCACGTTAAATCTTTGTTCTACATGTTTACAATTTTGTTTTATTGATTCCGCTTCCGCTTCTCAGATTTCAACAATAATGAAACCCATTGGTGGATATTTTTCAATATTAACCATTCGTAAAACCATGAGCAAGGGCTTGGTTGTCCATAGCACATAGTTCAAACCACGACAAAAAGACTTGCTTCGTAAAATTGTTGTGGAAAGGAAAAATAGAATTGTGTATTCATCGTAGTCCTAGAGCTCTCTTATATAGGAGAAAAGTTCTAGGGGGAGATTACATAAAGTGGACAGAAGGAGTATGAAATATAAAATAAAGACAGAGATACAAATATCTCAACACTCCCCCTCAAGCTGGCGCATATATGTCTATCATACCCAGCTTGGAACAACAACGATGAAAAGGACCTGTAGCAAGGGCTTTGGTAAACTTATTTGCAATTTGGTCACCTTAAGCAATGTGAGAGGTGGAGATAAGTCCCTTCTGAATCAGATCTCGAGTGTAATGGCAATCTACTTCGACGTGCTTGGTTCTTTCATGGAAGGTTGGATTATTGGCTATGAACATAATCGCTTGATTATCGCAGTGGGTAGATGCACCTCAATAGTTAGGTCAGTCAGGACATATCTGACCCACATCATTTTTGTGTTCCCTTGTGCCATGGATCTGTACTCTGATTCAGCACTAGATCTAGCCACAACCGTTCATTTCTTACTCTTCCATGAAACCAGTGAACTACCTATAAACACAATGAAGCCTGATGTGGATTTCCTGTCCTTGGGGAACCCTGCATAAATTGCATCAACACATCTTGTAACTGTAAGAGACGTGTCTCTTCTGAATAGGAGCCCTGCTCCTGGAGAAGACTTCGAGTATCTCATAATCATGTTAACTGCATACATATGAACCTGCTTGGGCCATTCTGTAAACTGACTGACTCTACTAACTGCAAATGATATATCTGGCATGGTGATCGTGACATATAATAGCTTCCCTACTAGCTCTATATATCATCTCTTGTCAGCCTCCTTAGAGTCACCATCATAGAGCTTAGCATTAGGATCCATTGGAGTAGTGACTGGTCTACATCATGTCATGTCCGTCTCAGTTAGAGATCAGTAACATACTTTGCGTCATTACCGTGCCACGTTGATTTCTTGTAAATTCAAAACCATGAAAGTAATGAAGATTGCTAAGGTCCTTGGTCACAAACTGTTGTTCAAGAAAATCCTTAGCTGCCTGAATACCTTACTCATAATCACCTGTAACAATGGTGTCATTCACATAGACCAGAATAACAACAATACTTCTCTGGGATCTCTTAACAAAAAGAGAGTGTTCTGCATTAGATATGACAAATCCATGTTGTTTAATCAACTCTGAGAGCTTCCGAAACCAAGCCCTCGGACTCTGCTTAAGGACATAAATAGCCTTGTGAAGTCTACACACTTTATGAGACTCCCACTCAGCAGTAAACCCTAGAGGTTGCTGCATGTAGACTTCTTCCTGCAAGTCACCATACAAGAAGGCATTCTTGATATATAACTAAAAAAGAGGCCAGTCACGTACTACAACGACAAAAATAAGAATCCTCAGTCTCGCACCCAAAAGGGTTATTAATGTTTTGATCCTATAAAAGGACAATACAATGAGGTTGAGTTCTTCCGAGTCTGAAGATGATGTTGTTCTTCCACATCCACCTACACATGTACCTCAGCTTGTCCTTCATTCTGCAATGCCTTTCCTAACATCCAGCACACCTCGGGTAAATTCTGAAAACTTGGTTTCGACTGATGGTACTGATGGTGTGCATGATGTACATGGTCAATCACAGGATGAGCATGCAGATATATAGGATGAGCCAGAACTAGCACATGAGAGTGATTTGGGGTCATCTATTGCCTTGCAGAAAGGCAAACGTTCCCGTGCACGATACCCCCTCACAGGTCACGTATTTTTGGAACGACTTTCACCAGATTTCAAACAATTTATTGTGGGATTATCTATTATGGAAATCCCACGTACATATAAGGAGGCTCTCAAAGTGAGCCAATGGCGCCTAACCATGGAAGCAAAGATGGCTGCTTTACAGTCTCGTGGCATGTGGAGTATTGTTATGATACTTATAGACGTGTCCATTATAGGATGCAAGTGGGTGTTCACTGTTAAGCATCGAGCATATGGCAACATTAATCACTCTAAGGCACAACTTGTAGCTCATGAGTTCACCTAGACCTATAGGGTGGACTATCAGGACACCTTCTCTCCAGTAGCACAATACTCCACTCTCCAGGTTCTTATCTTTGTTGCAGTCGCACAGGACTGGCCTTTATATCAAATCGATGTGACAAATGCATTCCATTATGGCGATCTTCACGAGAAAGTCTACATGCAACAACCACCTGAGTTCACTACCGAGAAGGTTTGTCAGAAGGTATGCAGACTTCATAATGGCCTTAAGCAGAGTCCAAGAACATAGTTTTAGAAGTTCTCGGACGTGATAGAATAGAAGGGCTTCACGAGATCAATTGCAGATCACTCCTTGTTTGTTCAGAGGTTCCAGAAGGGCACTGTTGTTAGACTGATGTATGTTGATGATATCATTATTACCAGAGATAATGCACATGGCATTCAAGCAGTTAAGACCTTTCTTGGACAACAGTTTGTTACCAAGGACTTTGGCAGTCTACGCTACTTACTCATATTGAAGTTTGCTAGGAACCAATGAGGTCTTATGATGACCCAGAGGAATTATGTTACCGACCTTCTCTCAGAGACATGGATGGCAGATTGTAAGCCAACCACTACTCCTATGGACCCGAGCATGAAGCTATATGATGACAACACTGAGGAAGTAGACAAGAGGAAATACATAGAGCTCATTGGGAAGCTTCTGAACCGTCCAACTCTTCTGGAGCGCGCAAAAGCCCATATCTGGATTCCTTGATCACGTTAGTCAGATTCTAGATACATTTGATCTCAATGGTTCACCGTAACCATCAGCTCTTCACAGCTTCTAATGAATGTACACTTGTGTCGCATCATCTTGTCGACATTGGACCTCTCTCTGATCTGCCACGTCATATTCCTCAGTGTTGTTTTGAGGGTCATGTTGGCCATTTTGAGTTGAGTGGGTCATGTAAGAGGCTACATGCCTCATATGAGTGTATAGATAGCCTTTGAATGACCGAAACTTCAGTCGAAATTCGACCAAAATTCCGTTTCGGTCTGCTAATAAAATAGAGAATTGGTTAAGTTAATAAAATCAAAGATGATTCAAACGACATGAATTGAAAACAATGCCTGAAATACATGGATCGTAATTTTCTTCATTTCTCATCCTTTGTCTCACGACTAATGGCTTATCGAATGCCTCGAGGCTATGTTTGTAGTCGATAAGCTTCGTTGGGGTGATAACATCTTGTATATCCAAATATGGATAAAATCTTTCTATGCAATCAATAATGATGACCGAAACCGACATTTAGGGCCTTGCTCTCACCCACTCTCCTTTTCTCTTGTGATATTCCCTCTTGTTGCAGTAGTGTGGCATGCCCCCGTCCCCTCCATGTACAGCCCAATTATAACCCCATAGTCTTATTCCCATCAGGTTTATACATAGAATACAATTCAATTACTATTAGGATGAGGAGTTCCATTCCCTTTAGGATTCCCAATCCTAATATGACTCCTATTCCTAATACTATGCTCCATCTTGAGGGGGAGCGTTGAGAGTTTTTTTGTACTTTCCTATTTAGGGTTCTCTCTCTATAAAAGAGTACTATGACCCTTAGAACAATCAATCTATTCATTTCTTTCCACATTATCAGAAAATATTTATCTAACTTTTCTTCGTCAATATCTTGAAAGCAAAGCTGTCGCTTTATTTATATCTTAGAAACCTATTGAATTGCTGGAATTCGAATAAAAACACAGTGTTTTGATCAAACTATTAAGATTTTAAAGGAACGCACAGCGTATTATTGTGAACTCTGCCACATACTGGCAGGCTGTTAATTACTGCTTCTATCCTATTAAATGAAAAGCATAGAATTGTAAAACCCTTTGCCTAATTTTTTTGTTAATGTCAAATAGGATTTTAATCATAGTTAATTTCTTTAAGTTATTTTTTCTAGATGAGTTTTTGATATGGGCTCGAAACTGTGCAGCCCTTCCCAGTCTGCTAATTGACATGGAGTTCTTTGTTATGGATTCTTTTGTTATACTAGTTTGTTATAGTGCTTCCAATCAGGGTGCTCAATCTTGTTATAAATCAAGGAAAGCCCTGTCCCTGACCTGCGAAAGTAACAGCAGTTGATCCTGTAGCATTTAGGGGTCAACTAACACTTGTCATGATATATACTACATCTAACTGGTAAAGACCAATTCCACTCTGTGCCCATGCAACAACTGACGTTATCCTCTCTTATGAGTAAATAAGAAATAAGTCAGGAATCTATCATGTCACCGATTGCATAGTTGTTCGAGGTACACCACAATGTCGGATACATCAGTTACACATTAATGAAAGATTTTTTCAATGGTTCTATGAAATAACAATTGCATTCTTGTTATTAGAAATAAGTTTGTCTACGCATATTTATTTGTCCATATTTTTTGTTGAGAAAATGGAGTGTGGTATCCCCCGAGAGGGGACTCACCTCAGAAAATTGTATATATTAAAGGGGTTAAAAATTACATCGTATTACATTCTCCATGATTTACAAAGCGCCTTACAATGTTCAATTACATTCTCGGTATGAAATGTATACCACCCAAAAATGACGTCATTCTTGGCACACCATATCACCCAAACAAGCGCAAAAGGATAAGCGTTGTTTTCATTCCCATATCCACAGACCGATCTAATATCTCTCCAGAAGCTTGGACAATCTTCCATAGATAGCCAATCAATGTTGGCCCTGCTCTACACCTGAACCGAAAAAGGGCACGAGAAAAACAAATGGTCCACATCCTCCTCCACCGACCCACATCTATCACATGTAGCATCCTCCGTTCCCAACAGCTACCTCCAGCGCCCTTTGGTGAGAATCCTTCCAAGCCTGAACAATCACAAAAAAACCTTAATATGGTTTGGTATCTTACTTCTCCATATCATCTGTGTGTCAACAATGCCATCCTCTTCATCCATCTTATCCCCGTTCACAAAAAAATGGTACGCTTTCTTCATCGAAAACCTTCCATCTACTCAAACAAAGCGATCTCTGCCAGCCGTCGGCCCCTCAAGTTGCATCTGCTCTATCTGAAGAGCCAGGAAGTCCTCCACCCTCTGATCTGATAGGTCCGAAGAAAACACCGGCGACCATACCCCTGGTCCCAAACATGTTGCATCAACTCCTACCTATTACATGCCGGCTGCAACAAGCGTGGGTAACACTCTCCCACCGCCCCATCATCCATCAAATCATCCAACCAAAAGCGTGATAGCTCCACTCCCGAGTACCAGTCTCAACTTAATCGTCATTTTTGGGATAACCTTGGTAATCCCCTTCCACAAAGAAGACGGTAGACGCACTGGGACTACCTCCATCGACATGGATATCTCATAAATCTTCATCAAAAACCGGCACAGTCCTCAATTTTTTTCCAGAGACGTACCACCCATTTCACCATGAAAGCCTTATTCATCTCTTCCACCCGAAGTACTCTCAGTCCACCCTTATTTTTTTGCCTTGGTCACCTTACCCCAATTGATCAAGTGGAAGCCCTTCCTATCCTGTCTCCCATCCGACTAGAAAAACCTCCTCATTAGAGCCACGATCTTTGCACGCACCCTAGTAGGTAACATCCTCATGGGGCAGAAGAGGATTGGGATGGTCGAAAGAACATGCTTTAGAAGATTCAACTTTCCCTCCCCTCTTTGAAAGCATCGTTGCCTTTCAACCCACCAACCTCCCCTCCAGCCTTTCCAACAATGCTCTCTAGTACTTAGACTTTGGTCTCCCAGCCACCAGCGGTAATCCCAAATATGAGATTGATAAGGCAGCAGTTGGGCATCCCAACACCGTTGACGTGTTCTGTACCTCCTAAGAAGTGAGGCCAAAAGGAACCACCATCGATTTCTCTCTATTGATCTGGAGCCCAGAAACATCCCCAAAACATCCATGATGATCGACGCCCGGTGTAACTTCTCTTCGTCTGTCCCAGAAACATAATAGTGTCCTCAGCATGCTGCAAGAGTGGGATGGATATCTCCTCCTTCCTAAAACTAGAACACCAATCCCCTTTCCTCGTCACCTCATCATCACCGTTAAAACATCAGATACAATGAAAAAAGAAGTGGAGCCAACAGGCACCCCTATATGACACCTCTCTCTAACCTTCCATTGACCAGCACATCATGAGAAGCAGTCGTAATGCACCGCTTTATCCAAGTAATCCACTTCTTTGGGAAACCCCTATTCTCTAATGAAGCCCACAAAAACCTCCAATCCATGTAATCCATATGCTTTGGAAAAGTCAACTTCCTATAGCAATCCTTTGGCCTTGTTTCTTTTCCAATCCGTCACCACTTCTGAAGCCATCACCAAACTGTCTCCCATAGTCCTTCCAGGTACAAATGCCGTCTGCTCCAACGAAATGATCCGGTGTAATGCCACTTTTAAGCGATTAGCAAGAATTTTTGACATAATGAGGTATAAAGCATTAGACAACACAATAGGTCTGTAGTCTTCCACCTTGGTCGGCATGTCTTTCTTCGATAGTAGAAAGATGAGAGCCTTGTTCAACCTCTTGAAGCCTGCCCTCTCGAAACTCCTCTAACGTCTCCATCACATCCCTCTTGAGTCTTGACCACCTCCCAGATCTCCGATAAAAGAACATCGGGAATCTATTCGGGCCCGGAGCCTCGTTCGCGTTTAGTTGAAAAACGTCTGCTTGGTCTCTGCTTCAGAAAGACCCCTCACCAAAGCGTTTGCCTCCGATTCAAATATCTGTGAGACTCCTCTCCCCAATAATCCCCACCCTGCTCGAGTGCGCCTTTTAATGAATGACTGAAAATGTGATTGCAATGCTGCTCCCACTGCTTGATCCACCTCCACCACCTCCCCGCCAACGGAAATAGAATAAATCAGATTTCTGCGCCTTCTCCCACTTGTCAGGCACGAAAGAATTTCGTATTCTCATCTCCCTCCCTCAATCACCGCTGTCTGGATCGCTGCCTCCAAGCTATCTCCTTTTTATCTTCTTAAAGAATCTCATCCGGGTGACTACTCTCAACCACCTCATCGGCCATCAAAACAATGTCATCCTCCAACCGGTCCAACGTGCTCCTCTTAGGCCCTCACTCTCCTTGTGTGGCGCTGTACCCAGTTAGTTCTGTTAAACTCCATCAGATGTCTCCTGAGCAAGGATAACTTGCTCGCAAATCTACACATCACCGAGCCACTAGGATTCTCCTAGCTTGGTTCCCCCAGCATCTTTCAATACCCTTTCAAACTCACGCATGATTTTTGTTTCCTGCAACGTTGCCAAACCCACCCGTTGATCCATCAACAACCGCCGTACAACCACCTTTTTCTTGGCACGTTCCACGTGATGATATTCATTTGTGCACATAATGAACCCCTCTTGGCGGCACCACACCAAGACACTCCATCACCTCCCTCTCCAGACCATCAATTAACCCCTCCCTTTCTTTCCCTTCTTCCAGCACCTCCCCTTCCTCCAGCAGCTCCTACACCGAAGCCCCCTTTGCCGTCGCCCCTTGTTGCTTCTCCACTGCCTCCACACGTCTGTCGAAATAAGCACCACCCTATGAAGACTTGGAGGTGCCGAAGTTGTCGCCTCAGTTTCCAAGAACCCCTTGACCTCGGTGAGCTCCTTCGAGATCACCAACCGAATGTTTGGATGTCTCCCTCACAGCTCCGCTCCATGACCTCCACCCGATTCCATAATCGGGTCCCGACCCTCTAGCTGATTCGACCCAAGTGCGGTCCATGGGTTTGCTTGGGGTCCATCAGGGGGGGTCTCCCGATTCCATTAGACCACCGCCCGGAGTCGATTGCTGATCCACAATTTAATTGACAAATAAAAAAGATGTATTTGTTTATTCACATAATTATTTTGGTCCTTCACAATCAAAATTTACGAGCATTTTCGTGATGATTTGGCCAGAGTATTGTTATATTGTAAAGGCGTGCAATTCATTTATTTTATTCTGTTTTAAATGTTCTGGTTGTTGGAAATGCTGCTCTTCGGAATGCTTATATTTGTAATAAGAGCAGCAATCCTGCATCGACCCTATCAAAGATTCAACAGTCAACTCATTAGGTCATTGGGGGTCAATCATACCCAAGTACATCTGAATATAAAGCTGAAGTTCACAGCGTTCATTTCAGTTATATGCGAACTAAGCCTGTTTGTTGCAGAAGTACATCTGAATCAGGCATCGGATCCATATAAATGGAAGAAAGGTCCAGACACTAAAATGAGGAGACCGAGAAAACGAATTTCCTCTGATGTTTCAACTGCTTCTGCTCCTGAATGTCCTGCTACTGTTGAAAGTCCTAACATGCAGAGTTCCAAAGTTGCCCCTACTAAAGAGCCCGAGGCACTTGATAACATAACTCGTTCAAGTAAGTTGATATTCTACATTTTTTCTCCTATAAATTTATGTTGGAACATGGATCCAAATCAGGGATGCTTATTGAACTGAACAAACTTAAACATGGCTTTCGGTTCCTGTGCATCTATCATGTTCATACTGTCAAGAAATTATCGCATGCACTTTTGGTTGTTGTTTGTTCACTATATGTTTAATTATGTTTAGGCTGGATTTGATCAAGAATCACATGAATAAAACCATGATAATAGAAGATAACCACATACAATCGCACAAGACAAGGATTTATAGTGGTTCGACAATGTGCATATTCCACTTTTCCTCACCGGTCTCTCTATTATTCCTTGAATTATTTTGAGATACCTATGTGGTGTCCCATGTCCTCTTTTAAATTACAACAAAAAGAATAATAATTGTATTCAACAATCTCCACCATCAGCTGTCAGTCAATCAGGATGCAGGAGGCGGATCAAGCATCTCAGCAATCCAACCCAATAGCTCTCAGTAAATCAATGCAGGAGAATGATTGGGCATCTCACCAATCCGGCCCATCAACTTTCAACTAATAAGAAGGCATGATGAAGATCAGCCACATCAACAATCCTCTCCACTATTACTCAACTAATCACTATTAATAAGACACATCTCAACAATCTCCCACTTGAAGGCTATTTTGTGGCACATGCTGCAGCTTCCATACTTGGATCATCTTCAATAATCCTGGTATGAGCTTTCCTGTCTTTTATGCTTGAAGATCAATAAAAGCTAAATATGTCTTCAACTTCTCCACCATTACGAACTTGGTGAACATATCAGCATGATTTTCTAATGTGTAGATCTTTTCAACTTAAATTAGCTATCTTCTAGCTGCGTACAAATGAAGTGGTATTTCACATCAATGTGCTTGGTCCTAGAGTGAAAGATAGTTTTTTTTGCAAAATGAATTGCACATTAACCGTCGTTGAATAATTGATAATCTTTAGTTTCTTTGTTTAGTTCTTTGATCAGATCCTTCAACCATTTCATTTCCTTGCAAGCTTCTGTTGCTGCAACGTATTCTGCTTTGTGGTCAAGAGGATCACTATCTTCTTGAGTCTAGATATCCAACTAAAGACTCATCTCCTCAAGGTAAAGACATACCTATTTGTGCTTTTCCTGCCATCGATATCCTGCAAAATGAGAGTCCACAAAACCTTGAATAGAAATGTCAATGTTTCTATAACAAAATATTATGTTAGAAGTATCTCCCAGATATTGTGGAATCCACTTCATAGCTTCCCAATGTTCCTCGTCAGGATTTACCATGAATTTGCTCTTCCTTCATAGCAGTTCTTTCTCCTTTGAAAGTTTGAAGTGGCTCCCTAAATGTTTTTGAGTAGGTTTTGCATTTTTCATATTAAACCTCTCCAGTACTTTTTCGATGTACTCTGATTGAGACAATTTTAGTCTCTCATTCCTTATTCTTCATTTCTCTACTAATTTTCTTTCCAAGAATTTTCTTTGCAGGACCTAGATCTTTCATCTTAAACTCCTTGGACAACATTGCCTTGAGATTTGTTGTTTCTTCCTTGCTGGGGCCTCCAACAAGCATGTCATCTATGTACACCAATAAAATGATGTAAGACATACCAAGCTTCTTGAAGTCGCAATAATGATCGACATGGCACTTGCAGAATCCTGTGATTGTCATAAAATCATCAAACATTTTGTACCATTATCTTGGTGACTAGTTCAAGCCATAAAAGCTTTTTATGAGCTTGCTTGCAATGTCTTCTTTTCCAATAGCTACATAGCCCTCTAGTTGTTGCATGTAGATATCTTCCTCAAGATCTCCGTGGAAAAATATTGTCTTAACATTCAACTGCATCAAATGTAGGTTCTCAGTTTCAACAATGCTCAATAATGTTCTTATGGTTGAGACCTTTACATGTCCAATGTTTTCTATGAAATTGACTCTTGCTTTTTGTTGAAAGACCTTTGCATCCTATATACTTGTATCTAAAGGGACCATCGTCTTCCTTATTTACCCTATACACCTACTTGTTCCGCAGAGCCTGCTTTTCCTTCTGTAGTGGGACTAAATCACATGTCTTGTTGCTTGTGAGGGAGTCCATCTCATCGTCCATGGCTAACTCCTACTACTTCCTTGTCTCACCTTGTAGGACTTCATCAAAGCATCCATGCTAACCATTATTAGTCAGTAATAAGTAATTCAAGGAAGGTAAATACCTTACAATGGGTTTGCTAAATCTGGAAGATTTTCGTAACATCGGAGATTACAAATTATTCCGTGGAATGTGTTGCACATTCTCATCATTTGGTTGTGATGTGTTTCATTCTGGAGTTTTATCAAAATCTCTACAGTTCAGTTCATTAGTTTCCTTTTCTTTTGTCAATCCATCTATGTACAAGGAAGTTTCATTGAATGTAACATCAATGCTTCTCTGTCTTTATGTTTTTCAAATCCCGCGGTCTATATTTGTAGGTATTTAATCAACAAAGATGCACTTCCTTGTTTCGCGTCAAGCTTTCCTCTGTCTTCCTGCTCAATATGAACATAATGGAAGTATTACCTCCTTTCTCATCTATACTTCTACTAGAAGTTACCCATCTGATGCAACATATGGACATCAATTGATTAAGTATGTTGTTGTGTTCACTGCATTAGCCCAAAGTTACTTGGGTGGACTTGTATGTATCCTCATGCTTCTCGCATGCTCTAGAAGAGACACGTTCATAAGTTTAGCAACACCATTCTATCCGAGCGTTCTTGGGATCATTTTTAATCTTCTGATCCCATTCTCGGCATAGTAGGATTCACACTCCTCATTGCTGTATTCTCCCCTATTTTCTGACTTGAGACATTTCAACTTTAAGCCCGTCTCATTCTCAACTAAATCTTTCCACATCTTGAAGGTCTCAAATACATCAGATTTATGTTTGATAAAATAAACATGTAATTTTCTAGTTGTATCATCAATGAAAGTAATGAAATAGCAAGATCTTCCAAAGGATGGCATATGAGATGATCCCTATATGTCTATATGAATCATCTCTAGTCTTTCTATCTTTCGTGTTCATGCAGTCCTGGTGAAACTGACTTTGATTGTTTTCCCAAGATACAATCTTCCCAGGAGTCCAGATCAACAATATGCCATCCTATCAACTTTCCCTTCTTTTGTATGATCTTCATTCCCTTTTCTCATGTCACCAACTCATCTATGCCAAGTGCTAACATCACATCCAGAGGATGCAACATTTATCAAATCATATGAGCTTGATGCAATATATAGGATTCCTTCTTTCTTACCTCAAGCCAGAATCATTGATCCTTAGACATCTTCCACGAATCTACGTCGATTGATGTCACCCCACCATTTTCTCATAGATGTTCGATAGATATGATATTCCTTATTAGAGTGGATACGTGTATAGCATTCTTCAAAATCGTGATGTCATCATTAGGTCGGGAGATGTCAATGTCTCACTTTCCTATTCTGTTGCAGCATTCATCATCTTCTAGGTACACCTTTCCAAAATTTTCTTTCATATAATTTTGGAGGATGTCCTTTTATGTGGTGGTAGAAATGAAGCAACCGAGTCCATAATCCATGATCTACTTTGAGAATCTGCAACACATATTAAGGCATCGCTTTTCTCATCATCGGTAAGATTTATAACATTCTTACCTTTGTCATTTCTTTTTCTTCTTTGTTGGAGCCTTGCATACTGTCTTGTAATACCTCATTTGATTGCAGTTCTAGCAGACCACAGACTTCAGATCTTTGGATTTGGATCTTCCTTTTGACGACTTCCCCCCAGAATGCTTTTGGTTCTTATAGCTCTTCTAGCCTCTTCCTTATATATTCAAGGAAATATCTGACGAGTGCTCTTCTCCAGACGTCTTATGTTGGGCCTCTTCTAGAAGATAAGCAACATCCTCTAATTTCAACTTTGTAGAACCGGAGGTGTTGCTAACCGCTACAACTAATGCATTCCAACTATCATGTAAATTAGAAAGAAGTAGAAGAGCTTTTACATTATCATTAAATAAGATTTTCACAGACTCTAACTGGTTTATGATAGTATTCAGATCGTTCAAGTGTGAAGCTACTACATAGTTCTCACTCGTCTTTAGATTGAAAAACTTCTTCATCAAATACACCTTATTTGATGTAGATGGCTTCTCCTACATCTTTTCAAGGACTTTTAAAAAATTCACTGTTGTTGTTTCCTTTGCGATATTCGAAGCCACTAATGGAGCAAGGTTAAGCCTTACCATTCTTAGAGCCTTTCGGTTTAGGACCTTCTACTCTCCTCATCCTTCATGGCTTCGGGCTTCTTTCCTGTGATTGAGAGGTAGAGATCCTTTTGGTACAAAATATCTTCGATCTGCATATTCCAGAACACGAAGTTATCTATTGAACTCCTCGATCTTGATCTTCAATTCTTCCTCCATCTGTGTAGAGTTTGACCTTTGAACCATGATTTGATACCAATTGTTGGGGACAAATTCTATCAAACACCACACCAATAAAATCATGATTAAGAAGCACACACAATAACACAAAACAAGGATTTATAGTGGTTCGACGATATACCTCCACTTGCTTACTTAGACGCTCTCTATTATTGTTTAAATGATTTTGTGATATAATATGTTGTACCCCATGACCCTTTTATACTGCAATAAAAGAATTCCAATTGTATTCAATAATTCCACTATCAGCTATCAGTTAATCAGGATGCAAGAGGCATATCAGGCATCTTAACAATCCAGGCCATCAGCTCTCATCCAATCAAGATGTAGAAGGATGATCATTTTTTTCATCCAAAAGGGGGGAAACACGCGAAGGTATCCGTCTCAAAATATATTAAAAGACGAATGAAAGTTGTAAGAATCATGGAAGGCCATATCGACGATATACCGGCGATATATCGTCGATATATCGGTTTCGACAGGGTAGGGGTTTCGATATTACCCAGTATCTCCTTTTATAGAGATATCGACGATATATGGCCAACATATCGGCGATATATCGCCATATCGGCTCATATCGGTAAAAAACAATTGGATTCAGTAGAAAAAATACATGATATCGATCGATATCGTCGATATTTCGTCGATATCTCTATATATCAATGCTATTATTCATGCAAGATTGATTCAACTACTTATCTAGCTACACCCAGTATTAGAACACTTATCTAACTACACCTAGTATTAAAACACATAATGGTTTATATATATTTTGTTTCGGGTCGGGGCGCTGCCCCCGCACCCCCCCAAGCTCGCTGACCGGGCAACAAGACCCCCGTACTGGTAGGGTATGGTGCGACAGGAGTGTGCATACAATGGTTCTTCAACTTGGTGTATGTTTACAAGTTATTTCATGTTGTAAGACTTGAATGAAATCGATTTCCAATATCTGTAAGTCAATTCTTCAAAACAAAATATCTACAAGTCAAGAATTAAACATTAATATCAATATGTTCAAAATGATTGATATATGTGATATAAATTCATTGATTGATTGATATGTGTGATCTAAGAGTATATTTGTAAGCTATTTAGTGATATAAGAACCTGGATGAGCTCTAATTTCAATATATATATATAGGTCAACAACTAGCAGTACCAGCGATATGTTCGATATGACCGATATGTGCAATATAAGGATCATAGTCTTCACAAATGATCTATATGTGTCATCTAAGTGTATATTTGAAACTTATTTAGTGTTATAAGAACTTGAATGGAATCCATTTCCAATATCTAAAGGTCAGGAATAAAATTAACAAGGATATGTTCGATATGATGACCGATATGTGCGATATATGGGCTATAAATGACCGATACGTGTGGCATAAGTGTGTATTTGTAGGTTATTTGTAGCTTTAATATCTTAGATGATCTTAATTTCTGAAAAAATGACAAAAAATAGCTTTTTTGAGCCATTTCCGACATTTCCACCAATATCGTCGATATGTCGGCGATATATCTCGATATATCCATTTCCGGGCAGACTGAAACGATATCGATATCGATACGGCCTTCCTTGGTAAGAATACTTACAGAAGTCATGACTCGAGCAGACTCATGGAGTGTAAAATTACATTTTCAGAATAGTTATTTCATGTTGTCAGACTTGAATGAAATCGATTTCCAATATCTGTAAGTCAATTCTTCAAAACAAAATATCTATAAGTCAAGAATCAAACATTAATATCGACATGTTCAAAATGATCGATATATGCGATATAAATTCATAGATTGATTGATATGTGTGATCTAAGAGTATATTTGTAAGATATTTAGTGATACAAGAACTTGGATGAGCTCCAATTTCAATATATATATATAGGTCAACAACTAGCAGTACCAGCGATATGTTCGATATGACCGATATGTGCAATATAAGGATCATAGTCTTCACAAATGATCTATATGTGTCATCTAAGTGTATATTTGTAACTTATTTAGTGTTATAAGAACTTGAATGGAATCCATTTCCAATATCTAAAGGCTAGGAATAAAATTAACAATGATATGTTCGATATGATGACCGATATGTGCGATATATGGGCTATAAATGACCGATATGTGTGGCATAAGTGTGTATTTGTAGGTTATTTGTAGCTTTAATATCTTGGATGATCTTAATTTTTGAAAAAATGATAAAAAATGGCTTTTTTGAGCCATTTCCGACATTTCCACCAATATCGTCGATATATCGGCGATATATCTCGATATATCCATTTCCGGGCAGACTGAAACGATATCGATATCGATACGGCCTTCGTTGGTAAGAATACTTACAGAAGTCATGACTCGAGCAGACTCTTGAAGTGTAAAATTACATTTTCAGAGTTAAAATATTGTAAAGAAAATAGTGCACCATTTCCAGCAAGCCGTATTGACCAAATCATTGCAAGAGGCCGCAACAGTTCTTCTCTAGATTGAAGTCTTGACCAAATCATTGCAAGAGGCCGCAACAGTTCTTCTCTAGATTGAAGTCTTGCTTCAAATAAGAAGTTCTAGAAGAGGTCCAGATTTTGTGTATCTAATTATTTTATGTCAAGGTCAGACCAAATAATAGAAGTCTTTATGCAATGGAAGAAAAGGTGATCCACCGTTTCATTGTTGGCTTCGCAGGGAGGATATCTGTTGGAAATATCTGCAAAAAGTCTAGCACAATGGTTTCTCGTCATAGTACATCTTCTTTGCATCAACCACATAAAAAATCATTTATGTTATGTAACTTCAGACCCAAATAAATTTGCAGTCCCGAATCAGAGTGTCAGTCCTCAATGGCAATGGTATGGAGATTGCCTAGTAGGCCCACTTGGCTGGGAAGGCATTATCTTTCTATACCCAGTGCTATCGAGGAGATTCCAGAAGGAGAAACTCCTCTAGACATTGATTAGAAAAATCCGTGATAAAAAAGGCATCTAGTTACCGTCCAACCAACATTCCAAAAACCGTGCAAACACTGTTAGCAACCAAAGAAAAAAGGTGGAGGAATCTGAGGGAGAAGGGCCCCTCTCCCGTCCAGTTGTCAATCCAGAAAGCAAAAAAATTACCATCACCAAGCACGGGTCGAAAGAGCTCTTGAAACCGAGGCATTACACTAATCCCTTTCCAGAAGGTCAAAAGGTGGAACAGTGGGTGCCACGGCAAATCACACCGCACCTCAGTGTTGTACATGTAGTGAAAGAGACGGCAATAAAGGTCTTCACTTCTTCCGCAAATCTTGCTCACCCGCTTAAGAAAAAGTGCCTCATTCATATCCTCCAATCGAGAAATCCCGAGGTTACCATCCACCTTTAGCAACGTAATGCTCTCCTAGTCAACATGGTGGGTTTCAGAACCTGATTGTCACGTTTTACCCCAAAGGAATCTAAGCATAATCACCTCCAGTCAGCACCTGATACCAACGGATAGTAGATGAGACGACATAAAGAATACATAAATCATATAGAGTACGGCCTAAACAAGCACCAAGCGCCCACCATGTGATAGTATAACAACCTTTCATCCAAAAAGTTTCTTCTCTATCTTCGCAATGACATGCAACCAGTTAGAAGTCCTTAGTTTCCCATATATCAGCAGAATACCGAAGTATTGGATTGGTAAAGAGTCCCTATATGTACCAAGCTCGTGACAGCACTCCTGCGCAATTTGCAAAGAATGACCAAATGGGATCGCTACCGATTTCTCAAGGTTTAATAAAAGTCTGGACAACTCCCCATAAGGAGGATCATGCATCTTAGAAACCCAACCCAACAGCTCTCAGCCAATCATAGTACATGAAGGAGATTAGATATCTCAGTAATCCAACCCATCATCTTTTAGCCAATCAGAAGGCATGAAGGAAATCAGCCACATCAGCAATCCTCTCCACCAGTACTCAAACAATTAGTCTTCACAAGATATATCTCAACAAATTACATATCTTCAATAAGGATATCAAACATCTGGTTCAATATTGATTCAGAGTTAGCACCTTTTTCGAAACTTACTTAAATGGGATCGCAAAATATGCTCTATAACAGTTTACTAGCTACAAACATGAACTTTCATTGTAAAAATGTATAATCGTAAAATGAAAAAAAATGTAAACTAGCAAAAGCTAATAATGAAATTTATATAAATTACAAACACTTCAATCAAGTGTGTGCGTATAGAACATTGGGAGGGGAAGGGCAGATCTGAAGCATTATTTGAGTTCTTTTGAGTTTCCTATTAAATAGGTGAATGGGTTTAGGGTGAGGATCCCTCTTACCTTGCAGGACTATATATAAATCTCCTCTTTTTCTTTAGCATATAGAAAAAGAAAAGAAATAACCCTTGATATCAAGGGCAGATAGGGTGTTGCTACTGTGGTGTTTTCCTTCTGCTAGAAGTGGTTTCCACATAATCGTGGCGCACTTGTGGTTTTTTTGTCAAGATGGTATCAGAGCTGCTAATGAAGATCGTGGTGAAGATCTCCACTAATCACCATTAAAGATCACAATGTGCTGGTTCTCGAATTTTGTCTTGATGATTGCAATGTGCTGATTTGCAAATGAGATCATCTTCTCTAGTAACCATTCGTTGGTGATTGTGGTCTGCTATTCTTTGGTGACCTTTCTCTTGTGTTGCTCTTTTCTTTAGTGATTGCTCCTCGCCTCTGCTATTGGTGGAAGCTCTTGAGATGCAGAAAGTTCAAGAGTGGAAACCCTAGCATTGGTAAAGGTTTAGCTGGGGGGCATTAAAACTTGTATTTGAAGCATGGGCATCCTTTCTTTTTTCTTGAGGATGTATTGGGCTGTGAATTATTCCCTTTCCTGTTCTCTGTCTGTATATGATCCATTTTTTTTTTGAAATCCAAAAGAGGGGGATACACTCGGAGGTGCACGCCCCAAACTTTTATTAAAAATTAGAAGAAAAAAAACAAAAAAGAAGGAATAGGAAGTTACAACTAGGCGCCACTAGAAAGGCCCATTACAACACCCAATCCTCCACCAACACCCAACGTCTGTATATGATTCATTCCAGCTGTTATTGGTTGGACGAAGCCTCATTTAGGTTGGGACTGTCCATGGATTGTTAGTTTCCTTTCAACTATGAGTCTTTTGTTCCTCTATTTTTGGTCACTTTCGTCCCTCTCGTATAGTGACAGGACCAAACTGACATTGAGGGACCAAATGAAAAAAAGACAATTATCCTGTTCAAATCACCACCATTAAGTTAATTAAAAGTAACTTTCTGAAGTGGTTTGTTGTTGTAGAGATGTCAATTACGGGCGAGTTGAATATATCACTGGCCTCAATCCCAAACCAGATGTTAGAACTCCTTGTGGGGAAAATGATTCCTTGAAGACAACCAAGTAGAAAACCTGGATAGTTTATTCTGTCTCTAGTGACATACATCTTATCCTTCCGAAGAGACTGTCTCATGACATATGGATGGTTCTTAAGAGCATGTATGGTTAAAGGAGAAGCACCTAAGGATTTGCCAAATGAGTCAAAAGGTTTATAATCTGCATCAAGAGGAGCTTTCTGCTGTCACTTATTATAGTGCTTTAATGTCTAAATGCCAAGATTTAGACAACCATTCTGAGACATCTTGGAATAGCAGTACGGATCTAAAGATCTTCTCAGATGGAACCTTCATCTTTCTAGGTGGTTTAAACTCTAATTTTGACAGGGGTAATTTAGCAACTATTTCAAGCTTTTTGGATGTTTATCATCAGATAGAGACTGAGGAACAGAATGTTGTGATTGTTGAAATAAAGAAATATAATTTGGAATCAAAACAAGAAGAAAATTTTTGAATTTCCTGGAACCCTACTCCCTAAGGAGCAGGATGAGACCATAGGAGAAAGCCATGAAGGCCTGTCTTTTCTATTATGTTTATCAAAGAGTATAAGGAGGGTCAGGCTCTTTATAGAATCCCACCAACAAGCAATGTGGGACTAAAGGGAGTAGTGTAATTAGATCCTCGAGAGATCCAATTACTCAGCAAATATATACTCTAGCACTCCCGCCAAACTGACACTGAGAAAGCGGTAGCTTGTTACAAAAGAAAATATTCAACTCATCATCACTCGATACATCTTTAAAGGAGCTGGAAGGAGACCTGCTTGAAATAGTCACTACTCAGACCCGCATGGAGGAAGTCATACTAGGAGGAGACCTGTACTTGGAGTGGACGCTTGGTGTTGATGGCTGGTAGGCAGTAATTGGGATGGAGTATACATATCTTCATACAGTGGACAGGCAACATAAAATAGCGTAAAACATTCCAAGCAGTAGTAGAATTCCATCCAAAGTAACTGATGTTGAACATCAAAAGTAGTGTGGTCCTCTCCTATACGAAGATCTCGAGAGTGAGCCTCTTTATATGAAAATTCTGAGAAGAGGCCTCTCCATAGATGTGGGGGACCTTAAAGAGTAAGTCTCTCATATATGGACCTCAAGAAGTCGGTCCTTTTATATAGGAATTCTGAAGATGTGATCTCTTTCCGAGGAATAACGAGCAGAGGATGGCCACATATTTCAGATTCTATTGGGCAATCTAAAGTAAAAGAATAAAAAAAGTGCCATACTCTTTCACTCCCCTTTCTCATACTTCTCAGAAATAAGAGGATATTTGACCAAGTTGGGAGAGTAAATGAGGAAAACAAAATTCCTTCCTCTCCCTATCCTCAACCTTCAACCTTCTCTCTTTTTTTTTCTTTCCTTTCCTCTCTCTGGCATGTCTCAAACTTCCTCGTTTTCCAAAACATGATTGCTCTCCCTTTTTCCAGTCACCTTTTTTTACATATAGGAAGAAATAGTGTTGTGGCCTTGTTGAACTGTGCGGAAAGAAATGAACTTGTTTATTCTGCGACTATAGGGGGAAGCTGTGATTTTAAATTAAACTGTTTTTTGGTTAAATGGATACACATTATTTGGAATTTTTTGAACTCGTTTTAAATCAAGATGTTGAGAGCCTCATTGTGCTTGTAAAGACTTCAGCTGACATGTTCTTTTGTTCTGTCCATCGCTATTACAGTCATTCCAAGTGCTTCCATACAGAACGTTCAATCTCTTGCTGTTCCAGTTGGTTGCAGTTCTTCCACTCAGAAAGATCATTCTGATTCCAAGCACAGCCGTGCTGTACGTAAAATATCTGAATTACTAAGAGCTATTGCCAGAGGTGAAACATCTTCGAAAAAGGTCCCAACTGCCTGCGGTAGAAATCATCGATCTCATGCTAAATTTCCATGTGGAAATCATATTCATTTGCAGCAATATTTTTAAAGCTCTGCTCAGAATGTTCTTGCTATCATCATGTTGCAGCAGGTCGGTTGGCAAATCAAACACTACCGGCAAAAGTTGATGGTCCCAAAATCAAATCACCAGTTAAAGGTACCCCTGATGGTATATCGTAGAACAGAAGTTCATTGCATTCATTCATCTTGTATGTGAACTAAGCCTGTTTGTTGCAGAAGTGCCTCCGAATCAAGCACCTGGTTCACAAGAACAGAAGAAAGATTCGAACAGAAGAACACGGAGACGAACAAAACAAATTGACATAGATGCTCCAACTGTTTCAGCCCCTGAATGTCCTGTTGCTGTTGAAAGTCTTAAGCTGCAGAGTTCCAAAGTTCTCCCGACTAACGAGCCCAGGACAACTGATCACATTACCGATACGCATAAAGTACCTGTTGGGACAAGGTGCCAGCTCTGCAACACCGATCTTGCATATTTTCCACGTCTATCCAAGCCCTCGAAGCGGGTCAGGGTTGTTCCTGTAGTAATGCCATGCAGGCATTGCTACCACATCGACTGTCTTGAGGAGGTTGGCATATTTCCGGAGTCCTGCAAAGATCCATCATGCCCCATCTGCCCTTGATCCAATGGAGCTGCCACACATTGACGCCGCGAATGCCGATTTTACCAACCAGTGATGTAAATATACTGAAAGATGTTTTGAAGGGCTTTTAACTTGGCATTTGGGGATTACCCAGTTTTGAATTGCCCTTAGTTTAAGTCCTTTAGGAAAACTGGATAAACAGATGGCATTTGCCTTTTTTTCCAATAAACATCATCATCATGAAAGCAATCTTTTTTTAATAACTTGTTATATCTCTATTAGCCCGTCCTGGATGATTGGGTCATGAAGACATCGATCAAATATCTTACAATCTATTGTGTCCTCACAATATATGAAATTTACAATTAAATCGCTTACGACATTGCGTCCGCACAATATATAACAGAGTAAAATTATGAACTACAATTTAGTGTCACACCCAAACTTTAAAAGGTTAAAATACAGTAACTGAAGATTAAGATTTGTTTCAATGCTAGAAAGATGAAATGATCAACGCAGTTCCTTTAGTCATTAAATATGGAGTACTTGACCCACTGGACTATCATGATGATCGGATAAGCTTCCTTTTTGTGGTGATGCAATCCTACTCTATTCGACGTCAAGGAACTCTTTGCTTGGGTTTTTTTATCATTGGATGTACAAAAGGAACTAATTTTTAAAGTTATTTTTTTATCTTTTGCTTATTTAATTCTTAAGTTGAAATATGGTTTGTACGAGGAATAAGGAATATAATACGAGAAAGGAAAGATTTCTACGTTGTATATGTATGTAATCTGTATAAATGACAGGAACGCCTCTTCATTTGTAAACTTAACACATAAGATTATTATCGTTATTAATAGAAACATGATTTAAAGAAGTCAACTTGGTCATTCCTGTCCTTATTTTTTTCTATTTCTTAATGTATTTTCTGAAAACACCTTGAGGGATTTTGTCCACTAGATGATAATATATTGTCATTCAAAATTTCGTCTAAAACAGACATTACTAGTTTGTCCATCAAGAAGAGGCCGATTTTAGATCGTTAATATTTTACAGTCTTGATGGAAGGGATATGACTCTTGAATTGCATCGAAATTTGAATGAGAACATGGTGTCATCTAGTGATCTAAATACCGCAAGATGTTTGCAGAAAATATTTTAAGAAACATGAAAAATAAGGGTAGGGGTAGCCAAGTTGGCACCCCTGTAAGGGTAGCCCTATTAAGCCCTTTAGAATAACCTATGCGATGTTTGGAACATAGTATTAATATCAACATGATAATTAATCCATTTGATCATATTATAAATATTTTGTTCCGTACGTGTCCCAAAGGGGGAGGAGGAGGGAGACGTAGAAGGAGATGGACATTATAGTCCTTTTTTAAAAATTTAATTCCGTACGTGTCCCAAAGTTAACGTTCGTTTGTTTCAAGCATGGACGATAATTAACCCGAGGGGCACAAGTGATGAAATGGTAAGAAGTCGGGGGCATAACTGATATTCCCTAAAAGGGAGGGGCATAACTGATATTGGAATATCTCAGAGGGGCATAAATGATAAAAACCCTTTATTTTATTTTGAGTATTGTAAATACTATATGTAACATAAATATTTGTGTAAAAATTGCAAAGAAACCCAAGCATTCCTTTGTATTTCATATAGGTGCTTTGTCAGCTCGCCTCACGTGGTCCCCTACATGAGGCGGGTCTTTTTGCACTCAGACCTTCGTGTGACCGGGTATTTATCTTGAGTCCTATGTTTTGTATATCAGTGTAAATGTTTGGGGTAAATTGCACATAAATCCTTGTATTTATTTATTATTGCAAAAACACCCTTCCAAGCAGTTTATTATTTCTTTGCGGATCTATTTTTATTAAATAGCTCCTTGACTTAAAAATTGTGGGAAATATTTTGTAGATGTATGATAATATGCTAACGCCCAATATTATTTTTATTTAGGAATTTAAAGTCTTTTCCATTTATTAAAAACATATTAGGAGCTATATTTCCCCGTTTAGTTATAAAAATACATAAAAATATAAAATCTATCTTAAAAATCTTCAAAACATTAACTAGTGTAGATTAGTACACATTATAGCTTCAGATCAACAATCATAAAAAAAGAAAAACACTAAAAAGTTGATAATAAGAATAAATTAAAAATCCAAAAAATAAATTTTTATTCCTTATTTTTATTTATATTATATAGTACATATTAAAAATATTTTGAGCATTTTTTAACTTATTAACTATTTTTAAAACTCAAAACAATTCGACCTATATATTGTAGTCACTATTTTGTATATTTAAATCAATACAAAATACACAAATAATCTTAAAAATTATAAAAAATAACAAAAAACAGAGAAAAATTATAAAAACTCAAAAACATTTTAGTTTGTAAATACTTAGTATATATAACTATACTTAAAAGTATAAGACCTTATATATACTATATACATATTATATTACTTATATACTTACTATAATAATAATATTTATTTATAAATGCCTATTATAAATTTAAAAATATTAAAAAAAATAAAAAGGTATGTTCCTGTATATATTTGCTATATATATTATATATCACATATAGTATTTAGGGTTAAATGGGGCTGCCACCTGGGAGTAGCTAACTTGGCTACTCCCACCCCTATTTTTACCTCATTTTTTTATTTCTTTGGAAAATAAAATTTTATAAATTCATCATTATATCCATCTAACATTCTATTAAAATTTGTCAGAAACAGAGACTCCTACAGCCTCCATCCAAACAGGGTCGATTTAAAAAATCCCGCGACCGTTAAAAAAATGACATCTGGATGGAGGGCCTAGGAGTCTCTGTTTCTGACGAAATTTTAATAGAATGTTAGAGGGATATAGTGATGAATATACAAATTTTTATTTTCCAAAGAAATAAAAAAATGAGGGAAAAATAGGGATGGGAGTAGCCAAGTTGGCTACTCCCAGGGGGCAACACCATTTAACCCTAGTATTTATAATAGTGGAAAGGGAAGTTGTTCTGTGTAACAGCCAACTTGGTTGTTATACGGAGCAGTTTCCCCCAATTTTTTTATTTTTTTTCAAAATTTTTTCCATGTATATTCATCTATATATCCCTCCTACATGTCATTCAAATTTGTGAGAAACAAAAACTCCTAAGCCTTCCATCTAGACCGGGTAATTTTTAACGGTCTGAAATTTGTTGTAGTCTACCCATTCTAGATGGAGGGCTTAGGAGTCTTTGTTTCTCACGAAATTTGAGTGACATGTAGGAGGGATATATAGATGAACATATATGAAAAATTTTTGAAAAATAAATAAATGAGGGGGGAAACTACCTTGTGTAACAGCCATGTTGGCTGTTACTCAAAACAGCCTCCCCAGCCTCTTTATAATATACATATTACTATATATATATCCATATTATATCTTTAAAAGGAAAAATAAACTAAAATTTTGTAAAATCAGGAATAAAAATAAAAATTTAAAATAAAAATATATAAGAGAAATAAAAATCCATAAAAAGTAAATATAATTAAAAATCCACAAAAAAAATAAAAAAGCTAAAAAGTAAAAAAATGTTGTTTATTTTTATTAATAGACAATAATTACCCTATCTCCATTGCTCTATGTAGTTCAACACTCTACATACTATACACTATACACAAATATTTTGTAGAGTCAAAATAAAATAGATTTTGACTCACATTTGCATTGCATTATCATTATTATGGGTTTATTGTCAATGATCGGTTGAGTTACGTTACGAGTATTGTGAGAGTGGCCAAAACAGCGATTGTCGGATCTGACTTGTCAGACTACATGCCCTTCAAGACCAGGCGTTAGGAACCACATATCTATTAAAGGGCGTCATTTCCAGGGAGAAACGTAGGATAGGATTTATGCATATATTATCCATTTTATCTTTTTTGCCTTTTATTTTCTTTTTATAAATATTTATTTATCTGTGTCTCACCAATTTCTTTGTTGAATTATTTACGAGGGAGCGATACGTGAGGATGACTTTCTAGGAAGCTGAGGCAACCGAGACTAATAGAGACAAGCTCTTTCTTCACGAGTCGGTAGGAGAGACAATAAAGAAGAGAGACATAGAGGGAGAAACACTACCTTAGTGTATCGTTTTTATTTATTTGTGAGAGAGATACATTTTGTTATGCATTATAAATTGTAATAATATAGGTACCTTGGACTTTGAAAATTCAAACACTCTCGCGGGCCTATTTTACCAAGTATCTGCTCAGTTGGGGACCCGCTCGGTTTTCATCATATTTTCTTTGCTTTCTACCTTGTGTCCTCCCTATTTTCCACTTGTTTCTATTTATTTCCCATATTTTGAGTTTTCTAACTTTATTTTCTTTATTTTATGTGAATGAGCCTCTAGATTTTTAGAAACTACTCGATCAAGTAATCTAGGTCCAAACACCTAATATCTGCATCTGCCTATAGTTCTATGCTTAGATCTAGATCAAATTAAAATTATTCATCATGATAATAACAATTATTGCTTAGGGCGATTTCACCAGCTTGCACTACATGTAATATAGTTTTCAATTCTAATCTAGAATCCTGCATGGAGAAAGCTGGGAAGCACTGTAAGTTTTCTGACTATGCATGCATCATCTATTCCCGCCTTGTATTTCTTTCATGACACTCTCCCTCTGATTTTGATCATTTAGGATGCTAAAAGAAGTGGAAACATGTTAGGCGATTGCATTGAAAAATACCAAAAAAGTGATAACTGAAATAAAATCGGGACTATAAATTCAGCTTGACCTTAAAATCAAGGGATTTTTACCCCACGAACCCTATAAACTTTGTAAATTATCTTCTCAACCTTTGAAACAACATAAGTCCCTCCTCGACCTCGTACACTTGCTAACTCTTACCCCATGAACTCTGCGGTTAATCTGTTTGAAGCTCATGGGGGTTCTTGGGGTAATTTATACGGCTGATGGGGTAATTACATTGTGCAAAAGGCCGCAGAGGTAATTTAACAAGTTCCTAAGGTTTGTGGGGTAAAAATCTCTTAAATCAAACGTAATTGAATTCATTACCTCGGGAAGAGCAACTCCCACATTGGACACAACTACTACCCAGATCGAGTGAGGCACATACACTTAAAGAATAGAACCCCATCCTTAGACTTGTGCCCTAAGCGCTTGGGTTGGCTCTTGGGCCCTATTACTGCTACAAGCATTTGCCTCCGTCCATAGACGAGGTGTCTCATGTTCAAGTAGGTGTGGTACACCGACTTGGGCACGATCACTATAGGTGACTACACCTATGAGCCTGATTAAAAAATTATCTGAATCACCTTACTTTAAAATTGAAAAGATAATGACTGCCCTCTTACGGTCTTCACTGTGTTGAGTAGGTGAAAATATAGAGTTTGCTCCGTGTATTGATTGTGGCTTTTGGGATCCCATTGCATTCATTTTTTATTTAAATTTTCGAAGTCGTCGAGTCTTTTTAATTTTTGAGTCCTTTTTCCTTTTTCTTGTCGTTATTCTTTATCATCATCTATATTGTGATAATGGGTCACCCTTCACTTTAATCGAGGTACATACGACTATTTCTCGCCCATATCACCAATCTCTCTGATCCGATTCAAGATGGCTAGCTTCTTGAACCACAATTTTCCTTCATCTTGCTTACCCTCTTCATTCACTCTTGTGTCATCTTCTCTTCATTTGGGAATGTTGTTCTCTTAGATGAGGCCTGCATTGAGGATACTGGTCATATATTTGAGCCGGACAAATATTTTAGGCTAGAATGGGTGTGCTCTTTTTGGTGGATTTCTGATCTGATAGGTGTGATACCATCCTTGAGGATTTATGATCTTGCACACCGGATTGAGGATGTGGCACCATTTACAGATGTTGGATGATGAGACTGATGTAGTGAGTTGTGATTTCCCGATCTTTGAGTCGGTTCGACCCATCATGATTTAGGCATTTGATGTATTATCTATGTCTATGCTTCAAAGCGATGGTACCGGAACCCACATCATTTCATTCATCTTATCGACCGACCTATTTGATGAATACTCATTCATCACTCTTTATTCTTATATTTTAGCTACAAAACCCTTTGCAAATACATGTAGATATGTGTAAATACAAATAATTACCAAAAGCATGCATGGTGTAAAAAGAAAATAATTAGCATGTTTTTGTGCAAAAATAAAAGAATAAAGATTAGAAAGAAAAAGAGGGAAATATTTAGAATAAATATTGAGCAACCTAATCCCAAGGGAGGGCTCAGCATGGGCCTGACCGCATAAAATCCAAAGTAGAGAGAGATAGGGGCTCATGTGTGTAAATATACTTGTAAATATAATAAAAATATTTTCCTCCAAAAATAGAATAAAATGGGCTTGTAAATACTTGTATATATTTATAAGTATAAAATCCAAATAAAAATTGCAAAATCAAAAAGAAAACAAAAATACTCTGCCTTGTGCATATTCACCATGTACATAGCCCACCCATCTATATTTATTTCACTTTATAAATAAATAAAATTAATTTCCATAAAATTTGTATATATTTTATCTTTTATGTTGTAAATAAATAAAATAAAAACAACAAAAACAAAAACAAAATAAAAAGAACAAAATTAAAAACCAAAAATAATATTGTACATATACCATGTACATAGATGTATATATCTATTTATTTCACCCTTGTATATAAATAATAAAAATAAAATAAAAATATCTTTTTATTCCTAATTTTATGCTATAAATAAATAAAATATAAAACGGGGATAAAAATGTACAAAAATAACTAATTAAAAATAAAAAATAAAAATTCAATATTGTATATATACCTATATATAGCCCTATAATGTAAATACCTTATTTTTATTTCAAAAAAATAATTAAAAATCACAAAAAAATAGAAAAAATTAAAATAAATCTTTTTCATGTTTTAAGTTTTTCTTAATTCGATCATTTACTATTTTAAAATAAAAAATCAAATAATTTTAACCTGGCGGATTCTGATTGGTCCACGGGGGTTTGTTGACCCCAGTCAACTTCCCCCGCGGACCCTCTTCCCTTGCGGATCTGATTGATGACCCTATATCTCCATATATTTCCTAATCGATCCGAAACCCATCCACTCAAACCCAGGGCTCCGATTGCCAAGGGAAGATCCATGATCCTCGCGTGCACCTTCTTTTAGGGATCCGCTCCTTGGAGTGCTCACCCGATCCTCATCTTATCAGACCCGTCATCATATAAAACCTTAACTCCGGCGGCCTTTTTCTTTATCTCTGGTCCTTCCACTCGCAGCCAAGGACCTCCTCTGGTGAGCCTGAGTGACAGCTGTGCCCGCTGGAGTGGAAGTAAGGCTCGAGCACCTCTGGAAGCCTTTGATCCGGTGGCTCCGCCGCCGTGCGCCATCGCGAGCGCGCCCAGCCTCGGGGAGCCGACGACCCCTTACAGGCAATGACCCAGAAGCTCCCCGAGCTTCAGCCTAGTCGATGGCCTCTACCAGGTAGCCTTTTTAGCCCTTAGTTTAGCATAGATTAGGATTTTTTGATTCCGGTAGAAGTAGCTCCGCCGCCTCCGCCCATCGTCTCCGTCTACCCATCAGTCCATCCGACACCACCACCACCTTCACGAGTCTCCGCCGCATCTTCTCCACCTACCCATTCCCCCTGGCTCGCCCCGGAGCAGGAACCTCAGCCCTCCACCTCTGCTGCTCGCCGGAGGGCATCCATATCGACGCACCGTTCACCGTTCTCGCACGTTGACGGGTCGAGGAAGATTGCCCTAGACCCATCTGTCTTCCTGTGCAGGTTACATCGTCAGAAGAGCCTCGTTTGGAGGCCAACAGCTCAGGCACAGGAGCTCCAGGTCTTCATCGCCGTCGGAGCTCTCCAGGGCTCCCCGCCATCATCGGAGCATTCCATCAGACGCGGAAGGTCCCTACGCATCTTCTCAGCCTTCCAGCAGTCGCCGAGGAGTCCCTACGCCCGAGATTTGGGCCGGCGAACCTCGCCGGTCGTCAGTTCCTCCAGGACCCTCGTGAGCCGTCAGATCATCCTCACGCTCCAGATTAGATCCCAGCCATCCCTTTGAGGAGCTTCGCCACCGTCCGATCCTTCTGAGGACCGATCTGAGCCGCACGATCAGATGAAGAGGCGCCCGTGATTTAGAGCCATCCGATCTCCACGCGTCGTCTTCTCCTTCGCCGATCACCCGAGGGTTTAGCCCCAGAGCACCAGGACTGTCAGATCTGCCACGTGGTGGACCCTCCTCCGTCCGATCAGGCCTACGTTTCGTGGTTAAGGCGCCATCGTTCTCACCCGTTGGATCAGCTACGTGGCGCTACATCAGCCGTTGACCTTTAATAAAGGGGTAAATAACTCTTAGCCCCTCTAGTTCTTGTTTTTATTATTTAGTACTGTAAATACGTAGTTTAGTTCTTTTATTTCTGTAAATATTGCACTGAGGATCCTCCTGTTTATTCGATTTGCATTTATACCCCTGCCAGTTGTGAACACGTGCGTCGACACGTGAATATTTGGTACATTTGCAGTTTTGGCCCTATGTTTTTGGCTTGTTACGATTAATATTTTTAGAAATAGGAATGACAAGTAGGTCCCCCCAGGCCTGAGTCACGTGTATCGTGCGTGGCCCGGGGGACAATTTGCATTCCTGGCCCTATACTTCTCAGGTCTATTATCCAAGGGGTCTAGGGCTTTCTTATATTTGCAGTTAGGTCCCTGTGCACTATGACTTGATTTTTATTTTTAATAACATATCAAACTTACTCCAAATTCCATGAAAATTGGATACATGGTCCTGCCATGTTGTAAAATTTTCATGGAATTTTTGGGGACATTTTTGGTTTTATTTGATATTTTTAAAAATCCAAAAACAAGCTTTTTCTTTACTGTCTGACTTGAAAAATCACAAAAAAAATATTAAAACTCATCTAAAAATTACAAAAAAATTAGCTACTGTGTATTTTGTCTTGTTTGATTTTCTGACCAATTTTGGTTGTTTTTCATTATATAAAACTCATAAAAATTACAAAACACTAAAAAACTCATAAAAATTCTAATAATTAATTTGAAAATCCAAAAATAATAATAATTTCAGTGCCCAAATTTTCCTTGTATCTTATTCTTTACACGAAAATTACCTCCGGGAGTTAGAAGGGCCTTTTTGCATTTTAAATTGGCCTTTTATTCCTGGCTGGATAGTGCCTTCATTTCCCTGCCTTGTTTTATTTTTAGAAAATTAAATAAAAATCAGAAAAATACCAAAAATTAACCACAAACATTAAAAAACATAAAATACATAAAAAAAAATTATTTTGAGTTTTGGGTGATTTTTGAATAGATAAATAATTGCTTGAAGTTGGTTGTTTTACTTGTTTCCTTATTTTCTTTATTAATTAAAAATCCAAAAAAATTAAAAATTAAAAAATCTACCAAAAAATACATTTCTTTTATTTTATTCTTTTTTGACTACTTCGTAGGCCGCGAGGCCATCACGTGCTCCCAGAGTCCGACCCTGGTCGTTATACCAGGCTAATCTAATAGCCAGGACCGTTATCGTGTTTCATTTGATTTTTGCTTGATTTTGGTGGTCTGCTTTACATTTTCTTGATTGAGCCGAGATTCTAATCGATTCGGGTCGCAACGACCCAAGTGATATTTTTACCTGATCCGGATTAGTGGAATTTTTGGCTCATCAGAATGGCGCCGTTGCCGGGGAGCACGTCTTAGTAGTTTTTCTTTTTCATTTTTCATTTTCTTTTTATTTTCTTTTTCGCGGCTTTCCGCGGCTCTTTCTGAGTCTGCGGCTTTTTCGCAGCTTTCATTTTTCTCTTATTTTTGTTTTCTTTTATTTTTGTTTTTGCTTTACTTTGCTTGTTCATTTTATTTGTCATTTCTGCACATATACCCCTGTTTTATTTCCTTTATTTTTCTCGCATTTCTTTTATTATTTTTATCAGGTTGATAACACTTGTCTTCTTTCTTGCAAGGGCCCGAGGACCGAGGTGGCTACTCTCGAGGAGCCGGAGCAACCGCGGGATTCAGAGGCGGCTTCCTTCTGTACGGAGCCGCAGGAGAGCGTGAGAGAGAGGCTGAGTGGGCGAGGAGTAGATTAGTTTTCTTATTTCTTCCATTTGATTATTTGTAAGAATACAGGGACAGACTGTGGACTTGGACTTTTTAGCGGGTCTGTTTCGCCGAGCACCGATGTGCTCGGGGGACCCTTAGGCCTTTCGCGATTTTTCTTTGCGGTTTTATTTTTCTTCGCTGCCTTTTACGGTTTTACGCGGTTTTTCCCGAGCCCCTAGATTTAGGATTTTCTAGTTTGACTGTGCCGTAACTGAGTAGGATCCAAACACTTAATAGATTGCCTGCACCTATAGAGCGTTAATTGGACCTACTAATAAATCATTAATAAAAATAACTGACTCACTCCCTTCGAGCCTACGTGCCGTAGCCTGCCCTGCCAAGCGTTGCTCCTGAACCCGATGTGTCGGGAGGAGGAGGGGTAGACCGAGACTGGACCCTTTGGCTTGAAGGACCTGTGACCAGTTAGACAGTTCTGTCGAGTAGAAATTGCCTGCTTAGGACTCGGTTTTTACCGTTGTACCATTTAGGTAGTTTCTTTTCTGTCTTTACATTTCTGCGCGGATCATCTTGCATGTAGAGTGCTGGAGACAGATACACATTTCTATCTTTGCATGCATCATTGATTTCGTCGCGCATCGGCTTTTTCGTCTTCTCCCCCTGTTTTTGACTTAATAACCAGGAGAACCGAAAAATTCGTTAGGCGTTTCTTTTTTTTGAAAAATATCTAAAAACAAAAACAATAAAATCGGGACTGCTAATCAAACATGACCTCAAAGACACTTCACTAAAAATCTGTCTTGGGGAGAGTAACCCCCTCCTTGTTTGGTTTGGATGAGCGAGAGAGTGATCCGCACCTTAGGATAGAGCCATCCGATTTTTTCTCGACTGATTACCGGCTCTTTGGTACGGGACAGTCGGTTGAGAGACATCGGATTCCTATTAACTCACGTAATCGCTCTGATAGACTGAATGATCACCTAAAATAAAATCGACAAGATAATTGACCGATCCCTTTCGGTCTTCAGCTCTGTATGTGTAGGTGAAACAGGGGTTTGCTTGTTCATCTTGTGTGGTTTCCAGATCCTTTCTGTTTTCCCCCATCTTCTTCTCTTCTTCTGTCTCCCACCACCCTCCCTTCATTCTTCTTCTTCTCCTTGACCCCTGGATGATGGATTCTCCTCACTTCGAGCCGACTTTTACGGCTCCTTCTCCATTCGCTGACCATCAGTCCAGTCCACCTTCTAGGGAGGTCGGATCTCCGGCCAACCTCCCGCTTCCTCCCTCCCATCCCATTCACTACTCTAGGCATGCTGCGCGAGACGTCCGAGGATGCCAGATAGAGCAGATGCGAGACCCGAACGATGCCGTTGTTGAGTTGAGAGCACACTCTGTTGGTGATCAGATAGAGCAATGGAGATTAGCAGACAGATCCTATTCCAGGAGGATGGAGGAGCATATAGCACAGGGAGCTGAGTTAGCTTCTACATTACATCCATTCGTCTTGGAGTTGGATTACATTCAGAGATTGCCGACATTTTCAGGAGAGGCGCACGAGGAGCCGTATCTTCACCTGTCCGCATTCGAGAAGTTTTGTAGAGCACAGAGATATTCAGATATTACTGCAGAGGAGCTGATGAGGAGGACCTTCCCATTCACACTTCACGAGAGCGCCATGAGATGGCACCGACGATTGGGGAGGACATTCGATACGTGGGGAGAGCTACGCCAAGAGTTCTTACAGATATACTTCCCCCCGCTTAGAGTAGAGTTTATGCGGTCTTTGATCACGGACTTTTCAATTGACCCCCAGGAGCCATTGCACGAGGCATGGCCAAGGTTTCTTGACCTCTTGAGGAGATTTCCAGACCATGGACTTTCACTGACAGACTTGATTGAGATCTCCATGCGGGGGATGACCGCAGAGCAGATAGCACTGGTGATTACCACATGTGGCGGTTCACACCGCAGTTCCGACATCTTCTTACTGGACACCATCTCGAGTTTACTTTCATAGAGATCTTCTTCACGAGATGCCGTAGTCGGGACAACACATGCGGACGATGCAGTACCAGTGCAGTGTGTCACTTTACAAGATGAGACAATTTCTACACACCAGACCGAGGACTTGGATGATGCAGCACCACTGACAGAGGACATGACTGTGACATCAGAGGTTCGGACCCAGAGTCTACTTGAGTTCCCTTGGTTTTCCAGCTGGAGTTCGAGTCAGCCCCAGAGTTCCCAGTTGACGAGTCTTGGATATCAGACCTTCTGATACTCCAGGAACCGGAGGAGCCCCCGCTTTTGCAGCCATTGATTCAGACACTTCAGATTCCAGTCCCGGAGGACTCGGCTTCCTTTCTGCAGAGATACTTCTTGGATACAGACAGCTACCAGGACTCAGCTCAGCAGCCACAGGTCGATGAGGGACACCACTTGGAGAGTTCAGATATAGAGAGTCCCGTATTCGAGCCTTTTGTCCTCCACTCTGACGAGATAGACACCTTTGTTGAGGACCAGTTGGCAGCCAGCATAGCCGCAGACACTTTGCCAGCCTCCACGATGTTGACCAGTACCTTCTCATGCTTTTAGATTGCCGACAGCTACACTTTCGATGATGATGCAGCCTGGTGTACCGAGTGGATACTTGACAGCACTGCAGATGCCCATCTAGATCCTGATCCTCTCTTACTCACTTCTGATCTTGCATTTCTCCCCGAGGGTTATCTGGGGGAGGATGCCGCACTCGATGAGTACTCGGTTTCACCTGCTGAGAGTGTTTCCGATCTGGCGGAGCACGAAGCCGAGTCTTTAGATCCTTCTGATTCTGAGTCTTTTCACCTCGACGACCCTCGCGAAAATTAGCCCATCCGGGAGATATTCGATGATCTGTCTGATCTGCTTCTATTTCATGCATCGGATATCACTCTTCTTCGAGAGTCTCCTGATCTTGACCGCACATATCTTTTTGAGACACTGATTGACGTGGAGGATTCTATTACTGATCCATCCTTCTCCACATTTGATTTCTTCGGCTCTATACTCTCACTCCAGTCTGACCCAGATCCGCTGATTTCTTTTGTGCTACCGGATCTCGATCACTTCTTTCCATATCACTGGCCGGTAGCAGACACCCGCTTGATTGCATACCTGGGTGTCTTTATTTACACTGTTGAGTTCGTTGCTGTTCTCATACCGAGATTGCGACGACATTACGGCATTCGCCTTACCGATGCCGTAATGAATCTTGATACTGCATTATCCTAGCCTTTGCGCCCAGCTAGGGGCGTAAAATCTAGCGCTTGTTGAGAGGCACCTCAACATTGTACTCTTTTGTATATATGTGTTTTGTCTTAATTTGATCTTTCTTTCTTCCGTTCTTATTTTCACCCCAGGTCTCGCTTAGGATTATCTTTGCTATACTTAGGATATTGCACATCCTAAGTATAGGGGGTGAAAACATCGGGTTATTCTTCGTTCTGTTTCATCACTTCTGTTGTGTTGCCTATACTTAAGGTTCTTCATCTTAAGTATAGGGGAAGTGGTGCCCCTCCACCTTGTATATATTCGTAATTTTCTTCGTGTCTTTCTACCCCTATTTTGCTGCCTATACTTAGGGATATTTTACCCTAAGTATAGGGGGCGTAGACCCTGTACATTCATCGCTCGGTTTTCCCTTAGTGTACAGTCTGCTATACGTAGGATTACTTGATCCTAAGTATAGGGGGAAAAGCCAAGATCTTCTTGATTTTCTGTTCATTCATTCATCTTTGTATATAGCCTTCCTTTTCACTTCCCTATACCTAGCACGAGTTATGTCTTCTTCATCGCTCTTGATTCTGAGGACATCGTTCGAGCTAAGTATAGGGGGGTGTATATATTTCATATATACTTTAGCCATAACTCGTACTTTGTGTGAGTGTGTTAATAAATAAAATGGCTAAAAACCCAAAAAAATCACAAAAATTAAAAATTTTCCTGTAAATAATCATTCTTTTATTGCACATAAATAGCTAGTGTACAAATTATTTTTGTAAAAATGATTTCAAAAAAACTTTTTGTGTAAAGCTTGTGTAAATATTTTCTTATCAAAATTATGTATATAGTACAAATTTTTTCCAAAATGTTTTGAAAATCAAAAAGTTTGCAAAAATCTTGTGTAAATGTGTGTAAATACTTTTGCAAAACTTGCACTTCATGCATTCATCCATTCATGATTTCAAAACATTTTTCAAAAATTTTGCATGTTTGTAAAATTTGTGTAAATAGCATCTGTGTATATATGTATATAGTTTTTCTGGATGATAGTTGACATTTAAACTAGCCTGGAATTAAATTGGGAAATGGATCTAGATTAAGATCTTAATCCACCTAATTTCTAAGAGGAACCTTAGAGGGCTTAGGTTTAAGGCTTTTCAGGTCCATGGTGACTTAATTCTTTAAGTCCACGAGGCTATGATCACATGTCATCTCAATGAGCCTAAGTAGAGCACTTAACAACAACACATGACTCATATAGACAATGGCTTTACTTGGATACCAGCACTTTGCACCGAGCTCTCTACGGATGAGATGGTGAGGAGGCAGTCTTCCTTGACTTGGGGTAGCATATGAGGGTAGTACTTTTAGGCGGAACCTCTCTTCTTCTTTTAGTGAAGGAAGTGCATCTCAACTTGGTCTGGTTGCCATGAGGTCTAACGACAGGAGTTGTGGGTTGCAATAAAGCTTCAAAAGAGGGATAGTCTACTGGCTCAAGAGGAAAAACTCCTTGTATATATGCTGCACATGTATATGTTGTATATATGCACTTGAAAAAAAATGCAAAAAAGGAAAATAACTCCAAAAAAGTGGTGGGTCTGAGAGAAAATGATAATCCCACCGGAGTATGTATATAGAGTGCAATAAGCAAAGCTTGAGATTCATGATCCACCTTATGTAGCTTGCAGCAGGGAGACTTGGCTACACTGGTTGAGCTCCCAAGGATACATGGCTACACTGGCCATGGTCCATTCTCTTCTTCCTCCTCTTCTTGAGCTGGTTGAACTTGAATTTAGAAGGGAATACCCCGCTCCTCGAGGAAAGAGTGGCCAGATTGGGGTCATAGAGTTACCTTGTTGGGGAGGGTTGTCAAGTTGCCATTTCTGAGGTGGAGAGCTTATACCTCACATTCATAGGACAAGGAAAGATTCATGGTCTTCAGGGTTTGTGTTTGATGACTTGTTCTGATCTGGATTATTGAGGAGTCTTGATTAGAGATTAGTGGAACTTAGAGGCTGTTGAGTTTTAAGCTTAAGTCCAAATAAGGTTCCGACACATTAATAATCCAAAGATCTGATTGAGCTCCATAATTCAATTAGTGAAGGCAAGTTTAATATTCAGCCTTGATCCATGTGCATTCTTCTCTTTTTCTCTTTCTTTCTTTCTTCTTTTTCACTTCTTTTTCAAATAAGTGTTTGCTAAGGGACTAGCAAAATTAATTATAGGGGGGTGATGAATACTCATTCATCACTCTTTATTCTTATATTTTAGCTACAAAAACCTTTGCAAATACATGTATATATTTGTAAATACAAATAATTACCAAAAGTATGCATGGTGTAAAAAGTAAATAATTAGCATGTTTTTGTGCTAAAATAAAAGAATAAAGATTAAAAAGAAAAAGAGGGAAATATTTAGAATAAATATTGAGCAACCTAATCCCAAGGGAGGGCTCAGCATGGGCCTGACCGCATAAAATCCAAAGTAGAGAGAGATAGGGGCTCATGTGTGTAAATATACTTGTAAATATAATAAAAATATTTTCCTCCAAATATAGAATAAAATGGTCTTGTAAATACTTGTATATATTTATAAGTATAAAATCCAAATAAAAATTGCAAAATCAAAAAGAAAACAAAAATACTCTACCTTGTGCATATTCACCATGTACATAGCCCACCCATCTATATTTATTTCACTTTGTAAATAAATAAAATTAATTTCCATAAAATTTGTATATATTTTATCTTTTATGTTGTAAATAAATAAAATAAAAACAACAAAAACAAAAACAAAATAAAAAGAACAAAATTAAAAACCAAAAATAATATTGTACATATACCATGTACATAGATGTATATATCTATTTATTTCACCCTTGTATATTAATAATAAAAATAAAATAAAAATATCTTTTTATTCCTAATTTTATACTATAAATAAATAAAATATAAAATGGGGATAAAAATGTACAAAAATAACTAATTAAAAATCAAAAATAAAAATTCAATATTGTATATATACATATATATAGCCCTATAATGTAAATACCTTATTTTTATTTCAAAAAAATAATTAAAAATCACAAAAAAAATACAAAAAATTAAAATAAATCTTTTTCATGTTTTAAGTTTTTCTTAATTCGATCATTTACTATTTTAAAATAAATAATCAAATAATTTTGACCTGGCGGATTTTGATTGGTCCACAGGGATTTGTTGACCCTGGTCAACTTCCCCCGCGGACCCTCTTCCCTTGCGGATCTGATTGATGACCCGATATCTCCATATATTTCCTAATCGGTCCGAAACCCATCCACTCAAACACAGGGCTCTGATTGCCAAGGGAAGATCCATGATCCTCGCGTGCACCTTCTTTTAGGGATCCGCTCCTTGGAGTGCTCACCCGATCATCATCTTATCGGACCCGTCATCATATAAAACCTTAACTCCGGCGGCCTTTTTCTTTATCTCTAGTCCTTCCACTCGCAGTCAAGGACCTCCTCTGGTGAGCCTGAGTGACAGCTGTGCCCGCCGGAGTGGAAGTGAGGCTCGAGTACCTCTAGAAGCCTTTGATCCGGTGGCTCCGCCGTCGTACGCCGCCGCGAGCGCGCCCAGCCTCGGGGAGCCGACGACCCCTTGCAGGCAATGACCCAGAAGCTCCCTGAGCTTTAGCCCAGACGATGGCCTCCACCAGGTAGCCTTTTTATCCCTTAGTTTAGCGTAGATTAGGATTTTTCGATTCCGGTAGAAGTAGTTCCGCCGCCTCCGCCCGTCGTCTCCGTCTACCCATCAGTCCATCCGACACCGCCACCACCTTTACGAGTCTCCTCCGCATATTCTCCACCTACCCATTCCCCCTGGCTCGCCCCGGAGCAGGAACCTCAGCCCTCCACCTCTGCCGCTCGCCGGAGGGCATCCATATCGACGCACCGTTCACCGTTCTCGCACGCTGACGGGTCGAGGCAGTTTGCCCTCGACCCATCTGTCTTCCTGTGCAGGTTACATCGTCAGAAGAGCCTCGTTTGGAGGCCAACAGCTTAGGCACAGGAGCTCCAGGTCTTCATCGCCGCCGGAGCTCTCCAGGGCTCCCCGCCATCATCAGAGCATTCCATCAGACGCGGAAGGTCCCTACGCATCTTCTCAGCCTTCCAGCAGCCGTCGAGGAGTCCCTACGCCCAAGATTTGGGCCGGCGAACCTCGCCGGTCGTCAGTTCCTCCAGGACCCTCGCGAGCCGTCAGATCATCCTCACGCTCCAGATTAGATCCCAGCCATCCCTTTGAGGAGCTTCGCCACCGTCCGATCCTTCTGAGGACCGATCTGAGCCGCACGATCAGATGAAGAGGCGCCCGTGATTCAGAGCCGCCCGATCTCCACGCGTCGTCTTCTCCTTCACCGATCACCCGAGGGTTTAGCCCCAGAGCACCAGGACCGTCAGATCTGCCACGTGGTGGACCCTCCTCCGTCCGATCAGGCCTGCGTTTCGTGGTTAAGGCGCCATCGTTCTCTCCCATTGGATCAGCTACGTGGCGCTACATCAGCCGCCGACCTTTAATAAAGGGGTAAATAGCTCTTAGGCCCCTCTAGTTCTTGTTTTTATTATTTAGTACTGTAAATACGTAGTTTAGTTCTTTTATTTCTGTAAATATTGCACTGAGGACCCTCCTGTTTATTTGATTTGCATTTATACCCCTGCCAGTTGTGAACACGTGCGTCGACACGTGAATATTTGGTACATTTGCAGTTTTGGCCCTATGTTTTTGGCTCGTTACGATTAATATTTTTAGAAATAGGAATGACAAGTAGGTCCCCCCAGGCCTGAGTCACGTGTATCATGCGTGGCCTGGGGGACAATTTGCATTCCTGGCCCTATACTTCTCAGGTTTGTTATCCAAGGGGCCCAGGGCTTTCTTATATTTGCAGTTAGGTCCCTGTGCATTGTGACTTGATTTTTATTTTTAATAACATATCAAACTTACTCCAAATTCCATGAAAATTGGACGCATGGCTCCTGCCATGTTGTAAAATTTTCATGGAATTTTTGGGGACATTTTTGGTTTTATTTGATATTTTTAAAAATCCAAAAACAAGCTTTTTCTTTACTGTCTGACTTGAAAAATCACAAAAAAATATTAAAACTCATCTAAAAATTACAAAAAAGAGCTATTGTGTATTTTGTCTTGTTTGATTTTCTGACCAATTTTGGTCATTCTTCATTATATAAAACTCATAAAAATTACAAAACACTAAAAACCTCATAAAAATTCTAATAATTAATTTGAAAATCCAAAAATAATAATTTCAGTGCCCAAATTTTCCTTGTATCTTCTTCTTTACAGGAAAATTATCTCCAGGAGTTAGAAGGGTCTTTTTGCATTTTAATTTGGCCTTTTACTCCTGGCTGGACATTGCCTTCATTTCCCTACCTTGTTTTATTTTTAGAAAATTAAATAAAAATCAGAAAAATACCAAAAATCAATCACAAACAGTAAAAAACATAAAATACATAAAAACATTTTTATTTTGAGTTTTGGGTGATTTTTGAATAGATAAATAATTGCTTGAATTTGGTTATTTTACTTGTTTCCTTATTTTCTTTATTAATTAAAAATCCAAAAAAAATTTAAAAATTGAAAAATCCACCAAAAAAATACTTTTCTTTTATTTTATTCTTTTTTGACTACTCCGTAGGCCGCGAGGCCATCACGTGCTCCCTAAGTCTGACCCTGGTCGCTATACCAGGCTAATCTAATAGCCAGGACCGCTATCGTGTTTCATTTGATTTTTGCTTGATTGTGGTGGTCTGCTTTACATTTTCTTGATTGAGCCGAGATTCTCATCGATCCGGGTCGCAACGCCCCAAGTGATATTTTTACCTGATCCGGATTAGTGGAATTTTTGGCTCATCACTATTCTCTGTCTCTTGCATGTCCTATCACCATTAGGCAAATAGATGAATTTAATTCTTTTCTTGAGCCATTTCAGTGCATCTTGCTTTTTGAGGGATTACATTCTAATATGTAGAATCTAGTTACTCTTGCCCATCCACCTTATGCCTTTCCGATTATCTGAGTTAATCTCTTTTTAGAGGAGTTGAGGATAAGTGCCAGCATTGCCCCATTTTCGCTTATCAGCTCGCATCACTCCCCAAGGGTTATTTGCGGGCGGATGTGACATTTTCTTGGTACTCGGTCTCACTCTTTGATGGTGTATCCGATTCATGGATCACAAGACGAAGTCTTTTGGTTAGTCTAATTTCTCTTAATCCTTCGAATCCCCTCTCCTTGACGACCCTCGCAAGGATGAGCTTTGACTTGTGATATTCGGTGATGTCTCTACTCTTTCGACCTTATATCCACGGGGTATCAATCTGTGTGGTGGGTCTCCTGATCGTGACTTTTGTATCTTATTGAGACTATGATTGACATGGAGGACTCTGTGGCTGAACCTTCCTTCTCCACGTTCGACTGTATCATCTTTGTTCACTCACTCCATTCTTATGAGTCGATGTTGCTTTTCATGTTACCAGCCATGCTTACTTTTCGATTCGTTTTCTCGGGAGAAGACACCCATTTGATTGCATATTTGGGTGTTTTTCTTGTATTCTATTCTGATTGTGTCATCGTTCTCATAGGGAGACATCGATGGGGGTGCGGTATTTGATTGACAGATGTCGTCTTGTAGTTCAACATTTTCTACTGCATGTATATACATATCTTGTCTTTTCATTCCTTCCTTCTTCTGTATGATGCCCTACACCCCAGATCTCTTATCAGATAATTATGTCCATACTTAGGATTACCTTGTCCTATGTATTAGGGGGTGTAGCCATCCTGTTGTTCATGTTCGTCTTGTTTCCTCACTCCTATCATTGCTTATGCTTAGGGATCTCTTACCTTAAGTATAGGGGAGTGAGGTGTCCAATTTTCATTATTTATTTATTTATCTTTGATCCCTCACATGTCTCCTTATCGATCCTTAGGGATATTTTATCCTCATTATGGGGGGGACTTGCCAAGCCAATGATTTGTTTATTCCCACCCTCGACCCTCCGTGCATTTCACATACAGTCTGCTCTACGTAGGATTAGTTTATCCTAAATTAGAGGGGGATGGTCGAATTCTCATTTAGTCGTTGTAGTATAGACTTTTCTATACTCAACACGAGTTATGTCTTCCATTTCCTCTTTAATCACTATGAGGACATAGCTCAAGCTAAGTATATGGGGGTCGTATATACGTTATATATACTTTAGCCATAACTTGTACTTTCATATTTTCAATAAATATGGCTAAAATAATATATGTGCTAGGGCATACAATTAATCAACTTTAAAGAATACACTAATAATATGTACAAAAAATTTACAAATTCTTTATAAATATGATTAATAAATCATTTTAAAAATGTTTTGCAATATAATTTGAAAAAATGGCTGAAAATATATTGAAAAATATTTTGAAAACTATTTGGAAAACTTTTGTGAAATGTTTTCAAACTTTTGTAAAAACCTTTGTAAATATTTACAAACATCTTTTTCATTTGTTTGATAATATTTTTGAAAAAAACAGTTTGTAAATGATTTGAAAAATGGTTGCAAAAATATTCTAAACAATCTATCTATACTTTTTGAAAAATCTTTGCAAAATGAATTTCAAAGTTTATAAATGTTTGTAAAAGTGTTTGCAAAAAATATTTGCAAAATAAAGTTTTCAAAATGTTTGCAAAAATATTTTCAAACTATTTTGAGACCTCTATACATAATTGTAGCAAATAAAATTCTCTCTCTATATATATATACAATAATTGTATAAAACCTGTAAATAAAAACTAACTTACACTGTACAAAGTTCCACTGTAAATTTTTCCACTAGTCCTTGTAAATATGCATGCACACCCTTGTAAATATATGCACATACTTCTTTCACTAACTGATGATTGAGAAATTTTACAAAATGGTGTGAATTCGTAATGCATGGTCTTAGAGAGTCTGCGACACCCAACAAATCGGGTCCAGCAGTCGCTGTATCGACACCTCTCACAGTACTCGGATTCCAAACCACACAACTCAATCAATCAATAATCAAATCCCATGATTGTGTATGTTCAAAATAGATCATGCATGCGTGAGTGATGGAATTTATTTAATTCTACATGAAATTCGTATGGGCAAGAATGTAGAGCATCGTTCATGAGCAAACATGGATAGATCACAAAAATTAAACCCAACTCAAAGAATAAAGCACAAAATTGTTGGTTTTGCACTCTTTTAGATTTTTTATGTATATTTGTGGGTTTTTTTTGTTTTTTATAATTTTATATTTTTATATGGATTTTGATCTTGTAAATTCTTAAATAAATAATAATAATAAATATATAGTAATATATATAGTAATATATATATATATGAGAGAAATAAAGAGAGATAAAAATATCTTTTGTGTTTTTTTAAAATATAATAAATTCAAATGACACAAAATAAAGTGTTTTTAGATTTTTTATATTTTTCTCTGTTTAAGTTATTTTTAAGTTTTTATGGGGTTTTTAAAAATAAAAATATACAACATAAAAGAAATAGAAAATACATGAACTTCAACCCAGGCTAAAATTATCCGTCAGATCAGAAAGTGTCCATATTTTTTTCATGTATAGTAGACAAAGAAAGAAAAATTGAAGCTTTAGAACATATTTTTCTGATTTTCTACTTTTTTTTTAATGTTTTAATATTTAATAATTTTTAAGATTTTTGTTTATTTTTTTATGAATTCTAGATGTGTGATAACATATAATAAAATACACCTACGATATTTTTTGGTAATTTTTGGAGCTTTATTTTATTTTTGTATGATTTTCTAAGTCTAAATAGCAAAATATAGCTAGTTTTGTAATTTTTAATTAAGAAAATAACATTAAATATATTAATAAAATATATGTGATGTAATATAATGTAAGATATTTAAAATTTTTTTTCTAGATTTTTTAGAGTTAAGTAGCTAATTAATGCAATACAAAACAAAGCAAACAATCAATAAAACAATACAGGTACTATTATGCAATTCCAGAAACCCAAGGCATGTAATTTTAACAAATAAGAAAACTCCAGGGCATTTTTATAAATTTCCCAATTAAATTCGTAATTGAAAAGCACCTGGAAGGGGCCTTTTGCTAATAAAAAAAGTCTAGTGCTATCTGAGCAATTTCCTAATAAAATATCAATTCCAATAAAACTGGCAGGGACTAAGTCGTAATTTTCAAAATATTTTCATACTTTATTAACAAGTTTAACAAATCCACAAGACTAATAATGCAAATAACCCCCTGAAAACCCTCATGTGGGACTGCACGTGAGGTGACGTGGCTTGGACTCCATAGCAAATAACAAATACCTCAAGGTTCAATTAGCAAAATATCCAAATGTTTTTGAATGATTATATATATTGACAGGAATGCATAGTCAATAGCAAAAATAAGAGGGAAAATAGTGCAAAATACCCTCACTTTGCATGTTAGGGAACGACTAGGATGCGACCACTTAACCACACGTCGTTCGCCCATCGGTCGATACCCTTCGCAAATGAAGGGGTGAGATTATATCATCTACCAGATCTGACGTTGACGGTGGCCTCTCATTGGACAACTAGTGTGCTATCTGGCCATGTGTTCTTCATCGGATGATAGGGAGACCTTCGGAAGAATGGGCGAAGAACACCAGCCCGTCGACTTTGGATCTCAGCTCCTGCACAGCTCGGCCATCTATCCAGCTGTGGAAGTGCTCTATCGCTTCGTACAGGTGTTTCGCAGCTACAGGTGTCCTCCAAAAGATCTAGGACCCATCAATGGGGTCTTGGCAGTTCGACGAAGTGAGGAGTACCTAGAAGTCAACTAAACAAGCAATTAGGCCTCAGATGGTCCTTTTAGGACCTTGTACGTGAGCAAAAAGAATGACAGAGCTCCGACGATCGGTCTTGGCCTTTATTGGTGGACGAGTGATGGCTGGTGAGGTGGGATGGTGGTGCTCCAGCGTAGGGCGGAGGATGAAGTACGATGGACCAAATCTGAGTAGATCCTGGTGATCTGGATGTGGATGGAGATGGAGAAGGCACTAAGGAAGATGATGGGGGCAGACGTAGAGGTGAGACGGAGGCTGAAAACTACAGAACGAAGGCTGGAGCCTAGCGCTCCGACTTACTTAAACTAAATGGGAATCATACTGGAATAAAACATCAAGCATAAAATAAAATGCATAAATAGAAAGCTGGAACGAAAACACACAAAGAAATGCAAGAAAATCTAACCTCAATAGGCCTGGCAGGGCATGTCGGTACCTTTACCGGAGATAAACTCGGAGCAAAGGGAACGTCAGTGCGGAGGCCTTCTCCAGGTCGTAGACCCATCTCCTGCTCCTCCTATCACCAGAAGCAGCGAAGCTCAAGTGGGTCCAGGGGTTATGGTGCTTCAGAGTAAGTTAAAAATCAAAAAGTAAGAAGGTGGAGCTTATATACAGGTGGAGGAAAAAAGGAGGAGGGAACTAGGGTTTTCGGCCACAACGGGCCACAGACCCGAATCCTAAAGATATGACGTGGAAGATCTTGATCTCATCGACAAAAAAGTAGGAGTCAGGGCCAAAAGACGAATGGAAACATCCTGAAAAAGTGGTGAAGATGGCACCCCAACCAGGTATGACACGCAGTAGAGGGTGGGAGTGGGGTTGTTGACCCAAGTTCAACAACCCTCACACCCTTATTGGGCCACATGGAAAATGACAAAATCGATAATCATTGAAAATAAAAATAAAAATAGAAAACAATTTTATTTTAATAGACATAAAACATGGAATTTGTTACTAATTTAATAAACTAAATTTTGGTGATTTTTATTTATTTTATCACGTTATTGATTAGGTTTTGATTTTTACATGTGTATTATAGGTATAAATACATATATATACCTCCATTTTATTTTTATTTTGTGATTTATATTCTATTAATTTATATACATAATTTTTATACTTATATTATATTTAATTACACCTGTACACAATTTTCTTTTCTTTTTCTGAAGTTATTAATGTAGTAAGTATATATATATACATATATTATAGGTACTTTATATATGTATACTTAACTATGTAGTTAAGTACATTATTTATTTTAGTATTTTTTTAATGATTTTATTTTAGTTTAATTATGGACATATATTTTAATTAATATTTACAAATTTATAAAAATAAAAGAATGTGAAAATATACAGGAAAAATATATTGATTATTATATAAATGTATAATGCATAATGAGGGCCCAAAAGTCAACTTTTATATCTTAACTTCAAATTAAATGAAATTACCTTCATTAAATAGATAGTTTAATTTTAAGAACGATAAAGGCGAGTTTCGTGGATTTTGAGTCTGTATGGAGAAGATACATATGTGAGAAGTTTTCTTTGCGGTTTTTTATTCTTTGTGTCCCGTGCACACAATCCATTATTTTTGAATGAAATAAATTTTGTATATTTTTATATTTTTATGTATAATGTTTATGTTCAAACATTATTGATTTGAGGTATAAAAACATGAAAATAAAATACATCCCAAAAATGTATATATTGACAATAGAATTAGGGTTTTAATTATGTTTACTTGTAAAATTAATTTTTATATATGAACTCAAACCTGAAAGTTTGCTCAAAGAATGCCTTTGTGATAACTGGAGAAAATTTACCTTACTATGAACATAGATGGATGTTATACAATACTCCTTTTTATGTTGTTGCATTTATTTTGAGCCCAATGTCATATATATAATGTGAATACTCTATCGAAAATATAGTTGTATGACATGGATTCCTTGGATGGTAGAGAAAAAATGGGGAGGTAGTAGGAGTTGTTACTAGGGTTCGAGCGGGAAGATGGGGAGAGACTTGTTTTAAAAATAGAAGACTTATAGTAAACCCCCAACTCTCTCTCTCTCTAGATCTCTCTTTCTACATCTCTCTCTTGTTTCTCTTCTATGTACGGAAGATATTAGAGAATTTACTCTTGCGTCGAAATTCTTCTGATGCGCTAACACGAGGTATGCTGTTTTCAGATATTAACCACACAATAATCTTGCATTTGTGTATGTTCATCTCTTAATCACGTTTTGTAATTTTAATCTTTTTGTTTACTATAACCCATGCATACGAAGAACAAGATACATCGTACTAGGTATTTGCCCATCTTAATATCCGTGGAGATTAAAATTTGTGACTGTACGAGTTCGGCAGTTTGCTGTTCAGGGTGTTCATATGATCCATCTCCAGGTTTCCATTTATGGAAAAAAATCTTAAACTGCATATAATAATGTAAAAGATATTCATATGTGTGGTACATGTATGTTTATAGGATTATAAAAGCTACGGGTTCAAATCCCATCAATTCCAAATTACAAAATGATGAATCAATGAACATCTGGTATATATCAAAGAATCCACAGGGTTGATAGAGTCGATATACAACCACTCTATTAATTAATAAAATTTGTTGATCAAGTATGTTTTAGAAAATTGAAATTCACATGATACATGTGGAATGGAAGCAAGATTTAAAACAAGTTAAAATAGTCAGTAGAACTTTGGTTACAAATATATCTGTTAAAAAAATCCAGACACCTATTACAATTTGGTATCTGTTTGCACAAGTGGTATCAATTTGTGACCAGATAATGATGAAAGGGATTATCAATTTGTGAACAGACAAATATAGCAGATGAGATAGTGGAGCGGAAAAAAAGAGACGGAGAAGGATTTGTTACTGTTCTGTTAATGTTCTGGAGGGAAATTAGGTTGAGGGCTCTTTGAAATAAAACAGACCTATATTAATCCTCTCTCTCTCTCGATCTCTCTCTCCCTCTCTCTCTAGATCTCCTCCTCATCTCTCCTTGCATTAGAGAAATTCCTCTGACGTCGAAGTTCTTCCAACGCAGAAGCACATGTACGTCCAATCCTTCAGGTGTTTTCAGATATCAATTACATATATAGTAATTAAAATATCATTTGCCCATGTTCATGATCTTCTCTTATTACTGTCTACGTATTTTTAATCTTTTTTATCCACTATAAACCATTAAGAGAAGAAGACACATCGTTGTGTTTAAGTAGTCAATATAAATATCAGAAGAGATTAAACGTTTAATCTAAATATGATTTCGATAGTTTGATCCAACTCCAGGTTTTTTCATCTAAGGAAAACATATAAGGTTTTAAATCTAGAGGTTCAAGTCCCATGCATCAATTCCAAATTATAAAAAATGATGAATCGATGGATATCTAGAATCAAAGATCCACATGATATTGATATCATTTATCTACATCTCCACTTCATTAGTTAATAAATTTTTTTTCATAATTTAAGTTGTAAAATTATCAATGTAACACATAGTTGACCTTTTAAACTATTGATATAAGAGACTTAGAATGAAGTAATTTAAAATGTAATGTTGCTTGGATACTTCTTATTTATGTTTGGATTATTACGTGTGTGCGTGTTGCTTCATCAGTCATGACATTGGCTTTAAATATTAATCAGCTTTTAGTCTTGAAACGCTAATATAATAAAGTTGTACTTTAAACTTCTAAATAAACATACTTTTATTTCCATATTTGGAAATGCATTTTGCGTGGGGCCTCCTCTCTTGCGGTGGTTTGGAGCAAGAGACTTGGGACGGGTGAAAGATCATCCCTTTGGAAAGACCCCCTCAATGGTCATTTGCCCCTTTTTAAGGAATTTGTTGACCTTTGGCCTTTCATCGAAAATCGTCACATTTCTGCTAGCTCGGGACTTGAAACTTGGAATGATCGCTTCAATTGGTTTAAAAGCCTTCATAATAGACTCCCACTTTCACTTTGGCCTTTGATGAATAAGTTGAAAAGGGTGCTATCTAACATCCATCTCTCTCTTACTTCCTCTACGGAAGATTCACTTACCTTCCCCACCGATGCAGGATCTACCTTGAGATCCCCATGTCGGCAAATTTACACCCTGCTGACTGATGGTGAGTTTCGCTTCAACTCGGGGTGTAACTTTTGGAGTAAATCCTTCGATCCTCGTGTTTCGTTTTTCTTATGGATGGTGGCTCATAACAAACTACTCACTCAAGATCTTCTTGGAAAGATGAATATAACAACTGTCAACAGATGTCACCTTTGTCAAACTAATCTTGAAAGCTACAATCATCTTTTTGATAGTTGCATGGTGACTCGTGAGATCTTTACAGCATGTAATCTAGAAGCAAAGTTTGAGGATTTCATTAGCTCGACTTCTTTTCCGACCTTGGCAAACACGTATATACCAAATTGGTACGCGTTCGTGATCAAATCAACCCTTTGGTGGTCTATTTGGAAGACTAGATGTGAGATAGCATTTCATGATGCCCATTGCGACATTCCTTTTATCATATCAAGAGCATTTCTTATTTGTAAAACTCGGATTGGAATGCAATTCGATGCGGATACAAGTCGTTTTCAGCATTGTGAAGAGGTGCTAGTGTTGTAACCGCTCACCGCTTATATCGAGCCTTGTCATTGCAAACTCCTGTACTCCATAACCGACCCCAGCTGTATCGTGCAACATGCTACAAAGAAGATTAGGTTATGATTATCGTATGCGATCCCTTCAAATCGATACGGTTTTTTTCTGTCGTCGGCTATAGACTCCTTTTTTGTTTCAGACTTATTTTGCTGTTTTTGTGGCCCGTGTCTATGCGGGCCCTTGCTGCTCTCGGTTATTTTGTATGCACGATCTAGATGGCTTTCGTTTTGTATCTTTACTACGGAACTTTTGTATATTTTCATGATGAATGAAATTGAACATTTTATCTAATTTTTTTTAAGTTGATGGCGGACATTTTCTTAAATATCTTGAGAACAGAACTTTTCCAGTAGAATTGTATGGAAAAAACTATAATTAAAATGACACAATTATTGAAAGTGAATCACATTCTATATTACGCTAATAAATTCCAACTTCATAGAGTAATTGATAATTTATCTGTTTAAGTTAAATATTTACAAGTGGATTAATATACTCAATTGTTGTGAAACAAAAAAAAAGTCCATGTGAAGGAATGGAGAGTTTTTCTCAGGAGAGAGTGAGAGATAAACAATTCAACCGAACAGAAACAGTTTGGGCAGTTTTATTAGGATAACAAATAAAGTGATAATCGTTTCAAATGATATACCTATCAAAAAATACTCATCGATAAAATTTGAATTCTTGATGTTCTTCTTTGCATTCTTAAACTATCTCATTGTTGATGTTGCTGATATTTCATATGTTATCATTCGCTATGTTATCATTCGCAAGGACGATAAATACTGGAAGCTGCAATGGAACCTTTGACAATTAGCGATTTACAGAGATTATGTGCTACTCCATCCATTGGATTGAACCTGGAAAAGAAAAACTTCGTAGATTTTATAAACAAGGAAGGAACTTATCAAGTTGTATCTGATCCAACCATGTATTCGATCGCCGCTAAAACGAAGACGAGGGAGGCAGCGACCAAAGAGAAGAAAAAACATAAGCGTTCTGAACATATCGGCAGAATCAACGAACGAGTCTTGAAAATTGGCAACTGGGAGGTAACTTGAAAATTGGCAACTGGGAGGTAATTAACTAACCTAATAATATATGATATAACATATTGCATATTTATGGGAATAAGTTACACAGAATTTCATGAACTATACACCCTATTTCAATGTTATACACGAACTTTAAAAGGTAACTATGCAGTTCCTATTTTAAATTTTGTCTCAATGTGGTTTTGAGATGTAATTTATGGTTAGAAAGTAAAAAATGTTCAACTAAATTTCAATAGTCAGAGATCATATTAAGGCAAATCTTAAGAATTGGATATCACATTGTTAATTGGGTATATAGTATAGGGACTCCTGTGTA